>JAZBGZ010000095.1:29224-57690 GCA_037414795.1 Stenodera caucasica | reverse complement strand
GTAACAGGAATGGCTTTGCCTCGATTAATTATTAGAAAGGTAAATATTTTCGATAAATCCAAAATTGTGAGGTTATGTTGTCAATTGTCAAAGTATATACAGTGGCGTAACAATTCGATTTTTTGTTGTTAATAGGTGGATAAACAACAGGCCCTTTTAGAAGCTGATGATCCAGTCTCTCAACTACACAAGTGCGCTTTTTATATGAAAGATACTGAACGTATGTACCTGTGTTTATCACAAGAACGTATAATACAATTCCAAGCGACTCCATGTCCTAAAGAGCCAAATAAAGAAATGATCAATGATGGAGCATGTTGGACGATTATATCAACCGATAAGGCGGAATATCAATTTTATGAAGGTATGGGTCCTGTACGTTCACCGGTAACTCCAGTACCAATTGTACATAGTCTACATTTAAATGGAGGAGGTGAGGTAGCAATGTTGGAATTGACTGGTGATAATTTCTCACCATCGTTACAAGTATGGTTTGGTGATGTGGAAGCTGAGACAATGTATCGTTGTCAAGAATCAATGTTGTGTGTTGTACCTGATATATCGCAATTTCGCGGTGAATGGTTATGGGTACGGCAACCGACTCAAGTGCCAGTCTCTCTAGTACGTAATGATGGTATAATCTATGCAACTGGTCTAACATTTACATATACACCAGAACCAGGACCACGACCATCATGTTTACCAGCTGATGAGATTATGCGACAAGAACAAAGAAGTGCTGTAGCTGTAGCTACAGTTGTAGCAGCACAAAATGCAATGACGGCTGCTAGTGGTGCGAATACGGGTAATGAAGGGGCATCGTGGAATTCTCACAATACCGGACTACATTAGAAATCTTGCCAATTGATAAAAAAAACAACGAGATTTCGACCAAATCTCTTTTAATTTTTTCAATTATTTTTTGTGATATACCTAACTAATGAAAATCCAGCTTTTTATTATTAATTCGATCTATTAATTAAAAGAATCTCTTATACTCAAAGCCGGATTTTAGCTTTTAATAGAAAATAAACCAAAGCTATTCTAGAATTATTTCTATATTGCTATGAATTTTTTTAATAATTCTATTTTATCGTAAAGTATTATTGTAGAAAAATATAAAAATGCATATACATAGTGTGCTCAATTTCAGATTCAAATGAAGAAATAATTGCAACGAATTTATAAGAAATGACTGTAAATATTTATAAGTATTAAGATTTTATTCTACGTAAAAATCATACATAAACAAACTGTACATTATGCATATTTTGTAGAAATAAAAATTATTTAAATAATAACATTGAATTGTTTAAAACAAATTCCATAATTTAACCCTTGATATTTACAAAAATATTGAAGAAAATAGAGATTCGTGATGATTGATATTAATAATAATCATAATAATAATAATGATAACAACAAAACAAGTTGAAGGAAATTAATTCGACATTTTCACATTCGTTTTAATACTAAATTTCCCACGAATGAAATCTGTTTTAAAATACAGTCATTTTCTAGAAAAATTCCCACATATCTAGATAGATAACAATGGTATAATTTTTTTTTTGTATTGTTTGCTGTTAATAATTACATTTCCTATTGTATATTAATTAAAGTTGGTCCCATTCCCAGACACGATGGGGTTATTCATCGGACATTCCGAAAAATCACAAATCAACAGATTTATTACTATTATCAATTTCTGTTATAAATAGAAATAATATAATATTTAAAAATATTAATAATAAAAATTAGAGTATTCTATTATAATTTAATTACAGAGGCACTTTATCATTTGATCCGGATACTTCTTTGTTTATTCATATTTGTTAACATCAATGATATATACGATGTCAATAAATCGTCCATTTTATAGCCCAATGATGTTTCGCACAATAATTTCGAGCCACGTACCAAATTACCAATGGTCATATGGAAATAGGTATTGCCCGATGACCAATTTGAGATTCTCGTAAATGGATGCGTGATTAATATTTCCTGAAAATGAGAAGAAAAACATTCAATTAAATTTTAATTAAATGCGATTAATTAATTTCGAAAAAATATATTCATAATAATAGAACTGCGCAATAATGGATAAAAATATAAGATAAAAAGATAAATAAACATGCAATAATTATAATAACAGGAAATCATATAATCTAAAATAGTGCCCTTTGAATTTTCTCCGTTATTATTATTATTGTTAATCATGGGAATTTTCGCTATTGTGTATTTCTGTCAAAAAAAATTTAATTATAATATAAGCTGGGCTGGATTTTCGAAGAGAATCGAATTTTTTTTACCTTCGATTGTGGATGAATTAGACTAACTCCATGTTTGTTGATTGCGATTAGTAACATTTCTGGATAATTTGGATCGGTTGTTTGTTTGACTTCGAAAAATGCTGAACCAAATGTTGGCCAACGATAAACAATTTTCAAGAATGTTATTTTAGCATCTTCCGGACTCATTCCACCATCTTGATTATAAGCAGCAACAATTCCTCGTTTCCAATCGTTCGCACTTTGAATTTTGGCCAAATCGGCCGGAATCAGCTCACGCAACATTTGCCTTTGAAAGAAGAAAAATAAACATTAAGAAAATTCAAATATCAATTAATTTTCGCTTTGTCGTCTTTTGAGGAGCTACTTCAAAAATGTTCGCTATCTTCCAAACGTTTTTTCATAAATCTACAAATCTTTTAACATAGAAGAAATAAAGATTGAGATTGGAAGTTTTTATACGGAATACTTATTCTGGAACGCCATCTTATCCTTATCTATATCCTCAACTTAGCTCAGAAAAGAATGAAATCAAGAACTGACTTAAGCTGAAATTTTCACTTACGGTATCGCTTGTAACTCCTGCTTGCTCTCCCCAAATCGGACTCGATAGATCAACGCCGCCAATTTTGCCGCTTCCTCTTTACTACACTTATGATAACCTCTTATCAATTTCGGCAATTCCTGATGAAAATGGAATATCAAATCGGCATTCCGATCTTTACCAGGCACCGTATTCGTCCACAATTTCTTCATGAAAAATACCTGATACGAAAATTGCGGCGTTATACCATCTCTAGTTGGCCGTGCTTTACGTATCCAATCCGTTAAATGTCGTACGAAATCGAAAAAGAAATCACCCTCCGGCACCGATATAACTTTATCAGCAATTTTAACAAACAAACTAAAACCTTCACTTGAACGTAAATTCAAACGTTGACTAATATTTTGACAGAAATCTTTGGCTCGTGTACTCGAATCAACTTCGAATGCTTCATCTGTATCGTCTGGAAAGTAGACTTTATGGAAGATTTGCGTTGTTTTATGTTGTATTGCTTCAACTTCAACTTGATGCGGTGGATATTTACGTTGGCCGTTACGTAGCGTCTTCTGTAAGCGTTGCAATGAGTCTTGCGATATCGGATGACGACGACTACGTAAAAACAACGTTAATTCCTTCAGAAGACTTTGCGAACAAGTGAAGAGACCTGTAGCTAACCACATCAATTCCCAACCGCGTTCTTCCGATAACCGATTACGATTATCGGTCAATTGTTTCATGACTTGGCAATAAATTTCGTCGCGTAAGATTTCGTGTTTTAAAGGCCCATCGAATATATGGTCGGTGTATTCGTTACCTAGACGTGGTCGTTTCGATGGTAAATCACCCATATATTTTAATATTGCACTATATGCGAAACACGCCTCTTCTGCTAATTCTTCTTTCATTAATAATTTTTTCAATAGTGGCTGTTTGATTGGGTCGCGTGAATGTCGCCATAAATCATCAATGCCACGTCTTGAAGACGTTAACGTTAACGTTTTTGATATTGTACGTTTCAACGGTGGTCGGAAATGATCGATTGAATATTCAGCTAGCGTATATGGACGATCACGTGTTTCTGTACCATTAATTGAGAATTGTTGGCTCAAACGGCGACCATGTTCCGCACCTTCGATAGTGAAGAGTTGTAAAATATCAGCTGGTGGTTTCGACATACATGGTAACACATAAACTGTTTCCGCTGGAAAATCACCTTTCTCCATGGTCCTCTCGCAACGACCCACACACCAGCCACTATTTAACACCGTCTCCCCGGTACTATCTTCTTCTAAAATGATCAAATCCCCCTTTTGGAACGTCAAAAAACTGGAACCTTCACCTGGCGCTTTATAATCTTGTAAGGCAATCACGAATTTTGAACGTTTCTTCAAACCTTCCAAGAAGTACACAACCAAATCACGTATATCTTCAGCATTTGGACTCTGAAAAGTGAATTCTTCACCTCTTACAGTACTCAAACTGAACGTTTGCGTGAAGACTTTGTTCGTTTTTTGACTCGAAACGGTTGTTATTTCCGGAAATGACAGCTCCAACAAGACTTGTTCTTGATCATCGACAACATAAACGCCGGTCCAGTTGACGGCGATGATAACGTCATTTTTCGGCAGATTTGGACCGGAATTTCGGTAAGCTTCATAGAAACGTGAGAATAATAAGGGCCATTTGAATTTGGCGTAGCTGACTACGTCTTCTTTGACGCGCAAAATTAGGATTTTTTCTTTAACATAGTAGCTTTTTTTGTAGGCTTGGACGACTAAAGCGGCCCAACGATCCACAGCTTTTTCCACACCAGTCAAACAATAATCTGGGATATAATTCGGTAATAACGTCAATAAACGTTCAACGTTCATATCCGTATTGTATTCGATATAATATTGTTGGGCGGCGATCATTGCTAAATCTTCTTCTTTATCACAGCGATATTCGCCGAACTTCACGCCACGCACCACTTGTTGATAGATGAGATTGGTGGCGACTTGATCTTCACTGGGCTCATGCCAAGGCGCGAAAATCTCCTTACGGAAAAACAATCGCCACGGAGCATTGCGTTCTTGTGCGCCTTGTTCTTTGGCATATTGTTCACATTGTGATATTGCGTCCATTACGTGATCACCGCCACTGCCCAATGACGAGACTTTATCGAACAATGCGATATACAACGAAAATCCGAATTGGTCCTTAAGACCGATCTTATCCGATAATTGGTTGCATAATTCTCGAGCTGTCGTCGCAGAATCCGCTAGTAAAGTCTTCGTGTTTCCATCCATGAACGTTATCGGTAACATTATGGGTTTCTTCGATTTGGTCGCTTGTAATTCCAGCCAACTCGGCGGCTGATTTCTCGTACCATTATTGAAGGTTCGTTTCAAGCGGTCTTCGCAATAGGGGGCATAGCCTGGTGGGCCTTCACGTATAAACGCCCTCAAATAATTCACGAATTTTTCTGAAGGTGCAAAACAACCAACACATAACGACAATAAAATCCAGCCGCGTGCATGCGACGATTTCGATGGGTTATTCGTTAATTGTTTACAAATTTGACAATAGATCTCGTCACGTAATTCAGCACGTAATATTCCATGACCGATGATGAAGTGCAATTTTTCTAGATTTGACGTCGGTCGCGATTCCAACCATGATTGATAGCTATCAGCTGTATATTCTTCATCTTGTAATTTACGACGTACGTCTTCACCTAGCTTATTTTTACGTTTCAACGTTAATGAGACTAATTTGTTGCGTATTGAGCGTGGCTTCGGCTTGAGGAAAGAATCGGGATCTAAACCCATCATTTGTGCTTCTTGGAATTCTTTGCTACGTATAAAATTACGGCCTAATGTTGCTGTGACTTTTGACATAACTGAAGTGTTATCGCGGTCCATTGTGTGATAACGGGGCTCCGGCAAATCACCGGTGAATCGAAGTATCGTGATCCAAAGAGCTTGGGCCGCCTACAAGAAAATGTTCAATATTAATAGATAAGGGATTCAAGTTAAAATACAGTGAGTGAATTTGAAAACTTTAGGAGTCACTGGTCTAAGCTGATGCCCAAAATTCTGATACTAACCAGCTGATCTCCTTGGGTGTGGAGCGGTAGCAATGGGTGTTTCAGCGGTTTTCTAGAATATTGATGGCCGACATTGCCTTGAAAGTAGGTGGCTGCGAATTTTTGGAACTTGAACTCGGACAAATCTTCCTCATCTTCCGAATTCGTTTGCATGGGACTGATGATTTCGGTTTCATTAGTTTGGGTTGGTAAATCATTGAAGACGGACGTTTCCCGACCTAAAACTGTAAAAATTTCATTTTCTCCAAACTAATTGTTGAGTTAATGAAGAATACCTGGTGTTGGTGCTTCACTGGAACTGTCTGGCAAGAAATCGAACATGGCCTCGACTAATTTCGAATCGTCAACTGGTTCATCCGCTTTGCGAGCTGCGTCATTAATTAGATTCTTTTTGACTTCAACTCGACGCCTTTCTTCCATTTCTAGTTCCATTTCTTTACGTTCCAGCTCGTACATTCGCTCTCTGTAATTTTGTTCGGCGATCTCTTTGGCTCTTTTATTGCCAGCATCCTTCAATTCGCGCTCCTCTTTCTTCTTCAAACGTAAGGCTTCAATGTGACTACGTTGTTCGTATTTGATCTTTTTGAATCGTCTTTGGGCTATCATTCGCCTCACGTGCGACTGTATTTTGATGATAGCCCACATTTTATGGCCGTATTCGCGCCGGACCAAATAGCCTCGAGCATGGGCTTGTAGCCCAACGATATGTCCGCGTAAATGCCGGAAACGATGCGATAATACGCGCGCACGTATCAACGCTTGTAACCGCATATAACCAACTCGCATCCGCTTATAACGTTGACGTTGAATATAGCCTTTCCAGTATTTCTGTATGATCATTGTGGCGGTTTTTAAACGTAAAAATCTCCTGCGATAGACCCAGCCGCGTATTGATCGTTGTAGAATTAGAATTTTCTTCGTCAAGACACGATCGCGTTCTTGTTCCAAAAACAAATCGTGTGCGTCCTTCAAGAAGACTTTGGTGTGGCCCAATTGATAATCGGATCGTCCTAGAACCATCGAACAGATCTTGGATGTGGCCATACGACAATCGGTACGATGAGCCGGCGGTATTCCTGAGATTAGGAAGCGATAACGTTCGACGAAATCGGGGAAACTGTGTCGTATCGGATAGCCGGCGCGACGTATTCGGATCGTTTCCATCATGCCGGAATAGCGTAATTGGCGACAACATAAATTACGATCGAACAGCATCGGTTTCTTGTACTCGTTCGGTTTAATACAACGTATAAAGAATGGCTGGCAATTCGATAGAGTTCGCATTAATGAATCTAAGCTTTTTTTGAATTGTGTCGATAGAGTCGGTGTACGTTTCCTTGTTTCCGATCCCATTCCGATATCGTCGGCGAAAATTTGTTGTAGGAATTTATTATTCGAGATTGCGATCAATTGTAGTAAATCAGCACTGAAAGTGTCACGATTCTTCTCTAAAAATCCTCGAGTATCGTAGAAGACAACACCAGCGAAATGATTCAAACCGAAACTTGTATTTATATCAGATTTGGGCTTCAGATAATTCCGGTGATTACCGTGAGTTTTGTGCAATTTTGCCAACATCGTCTGATCTGTGCCTTTTGGAAATTTACTTTCTTCATCAATTAACGCCATAATATTCAACTGTTTTATTGCAATCAAATCCAATGAGTCTTGATTATCGACGAATTCGATATGTTGCCAATTAATACCTTCATTATTGTACTCTTCTTGTTCCAATTTAAAGATGTGTCGTACGAAGAATTGTTGTAAATTCTCATTAGCGTAATTAATACAAAATTGTTCGAAACTATTATGATTGAAATTTTCAAAACCGAATATATCCAATACACCAATTGAGCTACGTTGACGTTCTTTCGGACGATAAATAGCACTATTAATTTTCTTAACAATTAATATAAATAATCGACCATAAATGCCTTTAACGAAGGCATCACGAACGTCGACACTTTGCTCACGTGATAACGTTGATACGACAGTTTCGCCATGTGCAAATAACGTTTTTCTTGTTAATGCATCAATTAATGGTTGAACAGGTACACCAATCAAATTAGCAACACGATTCACGTTTGTTGTATCAGGAATTTCAGTCGCATCTAAATTATCCACAACTGTAGCTTTATATTTTATATTTCCAATATGAAGTAACGCTGCTAATAATTTCATTATATCCCAAATTTCTTGGTCCGAAAATAATAGGACTTTCATTGCACTACGTATATCGGAGAATTCGGCGGTGTCATCGCGTCCTTCGCACGTAATACAACCACCCTAAAAAAATAAACTCTATTAATTATAGCTTATAATAGTGGGATTGAGGATGGAAATATGCCTGTGGGGATATTGTAAGAAAAAATGCGAGTTTTGATGGGGAATTAGTCGAGAATCGTGGAGACTACAACGGTGCGTTAGAACGGTAACCTAAGGAGATTTCAACGGTGGGTCGAGATACAATTTTTTTTTTATTTTATAATTATTAGGCTTCAATGATAGGTTAGTGTTGGAAAATTTTTCGATAATTACCCCAGTGAGGTATCGGTATTGACTAGCATCGCCCAATTCCAGTTTCTTCTTCTCATCTTTAGCCAAACCAGCTAATAAACAATAAAATATGTGATAGTTTCGTTCATCAGGATTTTGCGATACGATTCGGCTCTTTTCCAATAAATATTGTTCGATTTTCGCCCCTTCTATTACGCCATTATTATTGAAATGGATATCGATATATTTGCCGAATCTTGAACTATTGTCGTTGCGTACAGTTTTAGCGTTGCCGAAAGCTTCCAATATTGGATTGGCTTCCAGTATTTGTTGTTCAATCCATGAATGTTTACCACTGATGGCTGCTAAATATTGTAGAATTAATTTCGTGCTTTCTGTTTTACCAGCTCCAGATTCTCCCGATATCACAATACATTGATCTTGGCCAAAACGTCGCATATTCGCATAACAATTATCACCAATTGCAAATATATGGGGTGGTAGTTCACCAATTTTTCGTTCTTTATATAATTTGATTTGTTCAGCTGTGTAAATCGGCAGGATTTGATAAGGATTGACAGCAACCAAAATCGAGCCAGTATAAGTCTATAAAATGATTTCGTTTAATGATCGAATTTATTGATAATATGAATATGTACATAGATGAGATTATCATTATATCTAATTAAGAGATTCCTGAGTATTCCGGCTTCATGTAAATCACCTAAACCGATCATATCTTCGACGCCATGTATCGATGTTGAGTGCATGGCTTTAATCCGTCGTTCCGGACTGAGCCAATGTTCTTCATCATCGTCATCACGGACGGCGATACGTCGACCTTCAGCTGATATGACACGGGCTCCAATAGCCACATCGAATTCATTACTGGATATCGGCTCGATCCAGATGTAATCACCCTGAAAATTCCCCGAAAAAAATCAAAACAAATACAAAACAACAATCGCGCTTTATGCGTTATCATTTTTGTTTTCGGACTAACAATGGTTTATGAGTATGACGTAGCGGTGTGGGGTCAATGGAACTTGATAATTCCATTTGGACTCGCATTAGAGGAGTGTTTCGTTAATGTAGATATACCGCTATAATGTTGACATTCTTATCTAAACATTATTTTTCTGATAGATTAAAATCTGAATCAATCTGTAGCAACCGATAAAATTATCGATTTTATTGAGAGACTCAAATTACCAGAGGCATTCAACAGTTTCTCCAAAAATTCCACAAAACTAGTCCCAAGGCCCGCAATTTCCTAATTGTCGATAATTTCGATTACAGTATTAAAATATTACTGCATTATTCAAACTAAAGAAAATATTTATTTTTAGAAAATTCCCTAGAAAAAGGAAAGTCTTACAAGTTGTCGTCTTTTACCATAATTCACCTTGGATCTTAAATCAAACTTTCATTACCTTTTATCATCAACATCATCATCGAAAATACAACTTCCAGTTATAAGTAATTATTTAATTGAATTTAATTGTTAGTGAAATCTAATAAGTATCGATATTGTTCCAGTTGGGAATTTCACAATCAAATACGTTTTTTGTTCGATTATTTTTTTGTAACCAAATCTATACAGATCTAAAGAGGAACACGAACGGATACCGGAAGTTCTTTTCATGGTTTGATGACCGTTTGGTACATCGCACATTGAATAGATCTCTACTGTTTTGTTGTTTTTTCCCACCCATATTTTGTATGTACATTTTTCAATTTCCAACAGGAAATAAATTTGGAAATGGACTCCATTTCTATTATGATCGATTTTTTCCAACTTTAAACTAGGGCAATACGATTAAAGAATTAAGGACATTCGGTTATAGCAAACAGTTATACAAACTATATTTGTAATTTGTGTGTGTGTGTGGTTTTGTTTATTTATTTTTTTTTGGTAGTTTTGTTTGTTTTTGGGAAAAGACAAGAGAAATTTGCAACTTACCCGTGTCACGATCACCATGGTGCCGGCGAAATTGACCTGCAAATAAAAATTATTGAATAAATATTGCAAAAATCCCAACAATACGTGATTTATGTTTATATTCCGTTTATTTAAATAGTAAAACTACTGTAATTACTGACGATATTAAAATAAAATTGCTGTAATAGTTTCAGACATGATATAGTCGATGAAAAATGCATAAATCGTAGATAATTTTCATCGTTTTAAAAGGGAAATTTACGTGGAAGAATTCAACAAAATATCGAACTTTTAGTCGGTTGCACGAATCATGGTCAAGGCTGTCAAGTCTATGACTTTTTATTATTGGAAATTAATTAAATAAAACTAAATTACGGACATGACCAAATTATTATTATTTTTTCAAATTCTAAAGAGAGCGTCAGGTTTCAACACAAAAATTCGACAATTAATTCTCCAAATTTACATAGACTTGAACGATTAATTGAAGAATCAATAGACTAATTTTTCAATGTCTTCATAAGTGTTTTTTCAACAAATTAATACCAGCCAAGTTTATGGATTGATTGACCTTTATGGTCGGTTAAGTAGAAAGTCCAATTAGAAGTTTCCGAGTTTTCTTTTAAAAATATTTGTTTAATTTCGAATTTTTTCCGTTTAGATCGACTTTATTTGATTGTCATTATTTCAAAATGGTCCAACTTCAAAGATGTATCTCCATCTCGATTTTAAATTGGATCAATTGTTCATTTTTATTGTGTAATTATTAGAAAAAAAAACAATTGTTTTATTATTATTATCCAATTCTAGGACTCATCTTATCTAATCATTGTCGTCATCTATTACGAAATTGTAAATATGTACCTGTTTAGCCGCGAAGTACGTCAGACTTCAACTCTTTTTTATTTCAATTATTGCTAATTTTATTTCAAAATTTCAAATTTGTTCTACTTAATTTATACATATTAATATTTTATTGATCAAACAGAGACCATATGACGTTTTTTCGAGAAATCCACACCGGTACTTGATCAAATATACTTAATATTTTATTGTTTGTGATGAATAAGATAACAGTTATTTGTAATAAATAATCAAATATATGGTTAATGTGTTAACAAAAAGTTAAAATAAAACAAAATTAAAAAAAGAAAGAATATCGTTCATGATGGAAAAAGCGACACGAAAAGAAGAGAATGTAGCGGATTTCTGGCCATCATCACCATCGAGCACCGGTATAACGTTTAAGAATGTCCCTGAGGACATTTTTAATAGATCGTCGATTTGATTCTTTTAAAAATTAAATTCAATTAATAATTAGTCTAATTAATAGAGAAAAAAAATCATTATTTCTAAGAATCTTGGAATTATTACGTGGAGTAGAAGTACTTATAAAAGTAGGATATTTCTAATTTACCTGGCAATTTTTCAAAATTTAATTTATCAGTCCTTAAACATAATTTTCTTTGGGGGTAGATTTTGATTAGAAATAAAACTAGAACAACACTGACACTTAACACTTCATTTATAATCCGGTTACTAGCAGTCATACGACATTCAACTAATAAAATAAGTGGTCACTACTACCTGTAGAAAGAATTACCTGTCGGAATTAACTGTGGTTTAAAACGACACCAACGCCATCGTCGCACAGGTAATGCACTAAAAAGTGGTGCAAATTTATTAATCAGTGAAGTTTTTATTATAAATGGGAAGGTGTACGGATCAGAATTTCAGATGAATTTGAAACTTTGTTTTATGATTAGGGAATTTACCAAAATCTTTCTATTCAAAGTATATATTATTGAAATTTAACAGAATGAGCTAAGAATCTGTGACAACCCTAAATGTGACCCGAATCCTCATTTATTGTGTTTTAGGAAATCAATGAATGAATCAAAGTGAATTATCGATTAATTTGTCGAATCCTGTAGTATTGAATTTGGCGCTTTTTGTGATGATTGAAATGTTTGGCTGGAGATGGTGTTGTAAATTGGTGACTTTTAAATCTATGATGTGGTAGCCCTGGCCACATTCCATGTCGAATTGTCAGTGCGGCAGTCTCTCTCCTTGTCTGCAAATTTTCTAATTTTTTAGAATTTTTTGAATTACGATCAAGCAAAATAATAGAAAAAAGAATGAAAATTTGGACAAGTGAACATACTTTCAAGTGAGTAGATTATTTTAAATGTTTGAAAATTATAATTTAAATATTGTTCAAATAGCCATCCATGGGAGACTGTGGCCACTGCAGCTTGGAGAAAATATCCAAATCCACATAATCCAGCTGTTATTGGTACAGATGTTGTTGAACGTAAAGTAATTGATGGTGTTTTACATACACATCGTCTAGTTAGTTCGATTTGGTATTTCCCAAAATGGGCGCAAGCAGTAAGTTTCATTGATAATTTTATCGCTTTTGTCTTTTTGTTTAATGATAATCGGACACGTGGATGGCATTTATCCAAATTTTCAAAATTAGGCGTTCAATTATTTAAAAGTTGTAAAGGTGAACCCGTGGAAAGTTTGGTTAGGTAATAATTTTAGAAACGTCATTAGTTCGGTCGCTGTCTACCACGTGTAACATTCGAAATTCAACCTAATGAATATTTGTTGTAAGGGTCAAATATTTTTTAGAGTAACCTTGGTTTGCCTTTAATGATTTTGGACTTTAGACCTTCTTGTCATTAGATTATCACCAAATTTACGTTTATTGCGACGTGATCGATTGTATATTGTATCGATAAAGTCAATGAATTTTTAAACAAGTATTTGGCCTCGGCTATTACGGAAATTATTGATTATTTCCTAGATTTGATGAATTATTAAATTTATCGATCATCTAATACAATCAATGATTGTTTTCAGTTGATTGGCTCAGCAAAAATTTGCTATGCAAGAGAACATTCACAAGTGGATCCAAATAGTCGTCAGATGATTTTACGTACAATAAATTTAACATTTTGTCGACACATAGCTGTAAATGAAACATTGAATTATGTACCACATCCATCTGATCCAAGTAAAACATTATTAAAACAAGAAGCTGTTGTTACAGTAAAAGGTGTACCATTAAATCATTATATGGAAGATTTATTAACAAGTAGAATATCAAATAATGCTGGTAAAGGGCGACAAGCAATGGAATGGGTTATAACACGCTTAAATAATGAAGTTAAAGATCTACAACGAAGTACTGATGAAATTTTAAATCAAACCAAAAAATCCATAGATGATATAGCAACAAGTGCAAAGAAATCTATGGACGATATATCACAAAAAGCTAAAAAGAGTCTTGATGATATACAAAATTTACGTACAGGGAATTATACCGAACTCTAGTTCAATTGTTTATTTGTTTCGTTTAATTTATATAAATGACAAAAGTATTAGCATTTAATTTGCTGAACCATATCATCATTATCTCGTTATTACCGTATCTCATTTGTTTTATTAATGTTTCTTCGTTTAAATTATTTGTTCATTGTATAGAATTGGAAAAGTTATTATAATAATTTCTCCAAAACAACACAAATTGTATTGAAAATGTGATGTAGATTGACTGTAAATAAGTAACTTAGAAGATTTATTTATTTCTAACATTCCTTCAGTAGAATGTTTTCTAGAATAAATGTAAATAATTGTTAAATAAAATCTTTTGTGCTTTTTTAATTGATTTTTTTCCCTCCATTTTGACTGGTTACTTTTTTATTTCCTCTAAACTAGATATAGATTTGAATGAGATTCAAGTTTGTAGTCAAAAATACTTCAATTTTGGGATTTCGCAACAATTTCTACTTTATTCTATGTAATTTCTGGTGAAAATTTTCATCATGAAGAGAGCTATAATTAGATCATGTTATGTTTTATCCGTCATTCCTGTCAAACTACTAAAATTGACAGTTTTCGTTGTTGAGGTTAATAAGTTTTTGTTATTTTTTCTGTTTGCTTTAAATAATTACTGTTCCTACAGAAAACCAATCAAAATTCAAAATAAATGGAAATTTAAAGTAATGGCATTACACGATACCGCTACAAGTAGATTAAATGATGAAACTCTACCATTACTAAATAGCTTATCAGCCCCGGAAAATTTAGATGAAGATACTCGATCTGACTTGAAATTCGATAGAGGTAATCAATCAGAAAATATTTTTATAAACTATCGATTGATTTTCAAATATAATTTCAGAAAAAGAGAGTAAAGGCGAACGATTAAAACGTTTCAAGATTTTAACAGCTTTAAATAATGACAGTTCAGATTTGGAAACTTGGCGGCAGTTAGCGATAAGTGAATATGGATTAATTGGAGGTAAAAATCATTATAATAAATACTCTATTTGAAATTTTTACAATAATTCTAGATGATTTGAGATGTAAAATATGGCCTTTATTATTAGAAGTTGATTCGGATACTAATGAAAAAACACCGTCATTGAAAGAATTATCTAGGCATCATGAATATGAGCAAGTTGTTTTAGATGTTAATCGATCATTGAAACGATTTCCTCCAGGTTTTATTTGGAATCTTCTCCTATAATTCTATGATTAAAAAAAAAACAAATTTCAGGCATTCCATATAATAAGCGAGTAGCGTTACAGGACCAATTAACAGTGCTGATTTTACGTGTTATAATCAAATATCCGCATTTACGTTACTATCAAGTAAATGATCGAATGAATGATGATGAGCCAATTATTGATTAAATCGAATAAATTTTAGGGTTATCATGACGTAGCGGTAACTTTTTTGTTAGTAGTTGGAGAAGCTGTAGCTTTTCGTATAATGGAACGTTTAAGTACTGATCATTTGAGGGAATGTATGGAGCCAACGATGGAACGTACTTCATACCGTTTAAATTATATTTATGCTATATTATATCGAGTAGATCCAACTTTACATAATTATATGAAGAGGTGATCAATTTATTTATTTGTGATCTTTCACTTTTTTTAATGTGAATTAATTTTAGAGCAACAGTTGGGACAATGTTTGCTCTACCATGGTATTTAACATGGTTTGGTCATTCATTGAATCGATATAAAGATGTTGTTAGATTGTATGATTTCTTCTTAGCAACACCTCCATTAATGCCTTTATATGTGGCAGCAGCATTAGTTATTTATCGTCGTGAAGATGTATTATATCAAGATTGTGATATGGCCAGTATACATTGTTTATTATCACAAATACCAGACTATTTAGATTTTGAACTTATATTGGAGCGTGCACTGCTCTATTACAAGAAATATCCACCAGAAAAATTGGAAAATGACGTGGAAAGACATGCTAGAAACGAGTATGTATCATATAATATTTATAGTTTAATGAAACGTTTCTTATCTATATTTTGTTCTTTTTTTACTCCACGCTTCTATTTTACGCTATTTAGTTATCTATTTTTCCGTAGATCTAAGTTGAAACATTTGTAATTGTTTTAATTTTCTGTTGTTATTGCTATCAATTGTTTTTTAATTTTTTTCAACTTTTGCAACAAAACTAATAAAATTATTTTATTATTACGCAATTTCTTCAATATTTTGTTGTGTTTGATGTTTTAAAGACTTATTCGGAGAAGCAGTGATGAGATACGTATACGAAGACGTAAAAAACAGTTATGGAGAAGATATGGATTCGTATTTGCAACAGCTACAATATTATTGGGCTATTGTGCTTATTATTTAAAAACATCAAATACACGATATAGTTTTTTCGGGTAAGTTTTAGTCGTTTTTAATCAATACCCCAAAAAATCAATTATAATTTCTATTTGAAATATAGTATGAAAAATTTCAGTATTATCAATACATGATATTTAATGAAAGTTGGACCGATAAAAACAATGACACATAACAGATTCTACGCAAGTTTTTAAAATAAAGTGAATAATTGTGGTGCGGGAGATTTATTAATATCAAAAATTATAACGGGAAATTTGTTATATCAAAAATTATAATGGGAGCTTTAGTTGTAATCACTGCGCAATTTAGCAATTTCCAGTGTATATAGCAATGTAAAATAATGTTACCAATTATTACTAAGATTACTCAATGTTATATTTATCTTCCAAAGAATTCTTTATTATCATTATTACTTATTTAATTTAATTTTCATCTCCATATTGTAATATTTTCCAAATTTTTTATTTATAGTCTATTGTTTATTGAATTATTTGGTATTTTTATAACTGTTAACACCAGCAAACAGAAAAATTCAAATAAATTATTAGATAAATTCTAAGTGATTTTTTTATTTGGTAAATTCAAGAATATTAAATTTGAGGTTATGGGCAAAGTCAAAATTTTATCTAATGATAGCGCACTGTAGAACTCGAACATTAACGTCATTTGTTCACAAATTACCAACATTTCAAAAAACATTTAAACCTTTATTGCTTTTTATTAAATAATAATAATTTACATTATATACCAGTTTTTATTTCTATTTTTAATATCACACCATAGAAGCATAAGTTAAAAAATACGGAAGTCATGTTTAAAACATAAAATTCATTGATAACGCCGGATCAAATCGGCTATATAATTTAAAACTGTTTTATCTTTGAGTATTTGCATATGATCGACTTTTGGTAATTTAACAGAATAGACTTTTTGTTTTTGTAAAGGTTGCCAATGAAGACAACCTTCTAGAGATCGTAGATTTACTGTACCATCACCATCACCATTTATCAAAATTGGTGAGCTATCCAACCATTTACCAGGCTTGTAGTACAACCTAAAATTACCAATTTATCAATAAAACAATTAATATTCAATAAATAATATTAAAAACCTCTCAACAGTATCAACACCAACACCATATAGACAATGGACTTCAACACCTGGTGGACGGAAATCCAACTGATACTTCTCTGTATCCTTTCTCATTTCCCATCCTTCTGGGTAGGATATGCCGTCGAAGAAGTCTTTCAAATTTGTTAATGTGAAATTCTTCTTATCAGTTTGTACCAGAACTTCATCAGGTTTCCAGAAATATTTCGATGGTAATAACCATGCTAGACTTGGTGATGTAATTTGTTCTAAACGCATTATACTTGGACGTAAAACATATGAACCTAAATTATCACCGATAGCATAAACTTTAACAGCTTTCACTGAACCACCCCAAGCACCACTCAATGTAATTAAAGATCTGATATATTTATCTTTCCATGATTGGGATTGTTGATTTAATAAATAGTGAGTCATCGGACCGCCCATTGAATGTGCAATTAGAATTACAGGTTTTTGATTATTTTCCAAATAAGTTTCTTCAATTAGAACTTTTAAATTCTCGAAATATTCCTGATTTTCATCTACAATTACAATCATTAATTCAAATCAATAAATTTATTTGAGACTTACTGGGTGCTTTTCTAAAATCGTAAGGGGCTCCTCTAATAGTTTTATTTCTAACATGCCCCAAACTAACTAAAATATTGGCAATACTATTAAAATACGAGCCAGATGATGCATGACTTGGATCGATCCATTCAACAGTTTCACTACTACCGAAACCAGGTATACGTATCTCTACACCATCCGGATTTCTAGTTGTTCTAGTAACATTATCATAAACCAATTTTATATTATCTATCCAACAATCAATAACTAAAGGTACTAATAATTCCATATTCAACCATATATTGAAATAATCATTTGTTTGCTTCTCGCATATATAATGTACATTTTGTGTTTTGTTCAATTTAGCTTCAACTTGAGCCCCACCATCACCAGGTATAAAAACAACAGGATTCAAGCCATATGTGAACTTTATAAAAAACAGATTCAATAATATTATGAAATTGAAAAGATTGAGGTTAGGTCGACTTAACATGATAGGATATTATTGATATTAATCTTGTACCAACGGAAGAACGACTATCACAATTATAATCTTACACGAGTATTGTTCTTATATTATTTGATCAATTAGGAACGTCACTATTCAAGTGTTTTTATGTAAATGATAAGAATCTTTCATGATAATAACCAGAAAAACAACAAAATTACACAAAAAGACGCATGCGTCATTTGTTCGGATGATGATGCAGGGTGGTCAACTTTGAACTTCAAATCAAATTATTTATAAAAAATATATAAATAAATCACTATTTATTCAGATAACCTGTGATATTATTATCGGCTCTATTTGTAATAGAAATTATTGAAAATTAGGAAACGATTTATATGGTTTTTGTGTGGGGCTACAAATAGAATTAATCGATGTTGTAGAGCGGATATACATAATGTCTCATCGAAATGAATCCAAAATTGTATGATTTGCTTATTTTGATTATTGATGCAGTTTTTTTGTGATGATTTGTTCAATTACTTCCCTGTTGCTTTCTTTTTTTTTAGATTTCTATTCTATTCTCAACTATAGCTGTATATTTTTCTAGATTGAATATATTTGACGTGATATGCAGGAATTAATAATTCAACATTTCTGTTGTTAATAAATCTCTTAAAAGCTTATATTCGATAAAATTTTAAAACATCATTAAACAAGTTTGTTATATGCAGTTAATGTGTTGTTGGCATGTTGAGAACGGTAGTGATTTGGTGATAAGAATATAACGGGTCTTTTATGGTATTACTAGTAGCTAGATCCATTTCTGCAACTAATTTGCTATATAATATAATCATGTTGTAATAAATAATAATAATATCACGCTTTTAAACTACATTTTTTCTTTTATCATTTTAATAAAAATATTTCATCTTTTGTGTACTGTCAACTGACAGTAGTCTCATTTATTGTTTATCTTATATCATTGAAATGGAAATTACAATTTTCCATTTAAATATATTATAAACTTAAACACAAACTAATTGAAATTGATTCAAAATCAGAAATTATATCTATTGCGGAAATGTCAAAGTGATGTAGTTTCAGTAGCTGGAGAATTAATGCAACCTCATTTACTCTCTAAACTATACACCACATAGACGACTTATATATTATATATAAACTATATTGTAGATATATGTAAATGTATATATGTTTAGAAATAAATGTGAATATACAACTAGAACTAGGCCCCATTTGTCCATTATATTAAGAAGATTGACCATTCAATTATCTTTAAATTGATATTTCCATCGAACAATCTTTTTCAATTGTTTGTGTAAATCTCATGATATTTTCAAAATAGAGTTTGTTTAAATTTTCTTGAATACAACTATTTAAATTCGTATCAATCAAGGTGACGTAAAATTTGATAGATATAACTTCTATTGTGCCAGCTTAATAAATGAATATTGAACAATGTGAAAGGGCCTTAGTAGTGAGATTTGTGCCTTGTTGGTTCAATGTTCGAGTATTGAGTGGTCTGTTAATCTTCAGCTTGAGATCAGACGTGGATCGCCGCCGCACTGTAATTCGAGCGACACCGATAGTGTGAATGAGGCTTAATGGTACATATGTTGTTTATCACCACCATAAGTGGTAGTTTTATCCAAAAATTATAGAATCCACTACGACTTTTGTTTCTATCCATAACAAATCGATCAATCCATTTTTCAAATAAACAAACATGAACAAAATAGAATCGAAAAAAAAATAATGTAAGTAAAAGCTAAACGATGTATTTGAGCTAATATGGCAGGAGCTTGTTCTATTCCCTATATTACCTATTCAATAGATTATTGAACATCTAGTCTTATATGGCACAATACTTTATCTTCGTTTATCTTGTGAGAACATCTGACCTGAGTTGAGGGCAACATTTCAACTTTAAACAACAACAACCAGACAACAACAACAACAACGAGCTGATTGACGAAACTTATTTGGTAGTAAAATTACAAAAATTTTCCATATTTTACCATGAGAGAGATCTAGGATAATGCTTGACCGTCACTTTCGACGAAA
Source organism: Stenodera caucasica (assembly GCA_037414795.1). NCBI lineage: Eukaryota > Metazoa > Arthropoda > Insecta > Coleoptera > Meloidae > Stenodera > Stenodera caucasica. The sequence goes on along the minus strand of JAZBGZ010000095.1, from coordinate 37,455 downwards.
AAACGATTGATAAGGCATCAAATGAATAAAGAAGAAAAAAAAACGAGAGCCGGAACTAGATTCAATTCAATCGGACAAAAGATTTTATTTGAATCTTTAAAAATATTAAAAAAAAAAATAAATAAAAATAAAGTTGTTTATTTTCTCCATATTTTTACATCATAATCTCGTAGACGCGAGATTACAGCCGTTCGTTTATATAGATCGGCCGTAAAAACCATCGGTATTGTTGAATTGAGAAAAGAAATCCACCACTGAATGGAATTCCAACAGCCACTACAACAACGAGAAGAAGAAAAAAACAAAGTAAATACTGTCAATTCGAAGATTGAGTAGTCGTTCTATGAGAATCATGAACTATAAAATCTTTAAAGTTTGTAAGTTATTTTAATAAATGTGTAAAGAAGAGGAGAAAAGGCCGAAAAAAAACAACAACTAGGTAGAGGTCGATTATCCGGCCCTAGAGGCTTTGTTGTTGTTTGAGTTCTGAAGCATACACGCAATACTTTATTTTATTGGTAAAATTCCCATCGTAGAAGAAGAATTAAACTTTATGTTGATCGATTAATTCTCTCGAGGGAGAAAGATTTCTACGAAATAGACATGCCAATAATTAGATTGTTATTGTTTGTTTGTGTTTATAGGCAAATTGGTGATTTGATCGCGTGATCAGGAAATCAACAATCTTGATCTTGTCCTCAATATTTTCCTTTAAATAGTTGAAAAAATAATTGTAGGAATTTCTGAATGGTTGTTGATGCACTTGTGAGTCGATTTTCGAACAAAACGCCAACTATATTGTTGGATTTTTAAGAAAGAATTTTAAAAATGTGTCGCTTTTAGTTATTTCACGCTCAAACACCTCGAGTTCTCTTTGAGAAATTGGCAAACTATTCTTCGACTCGATAATAATAGATTTCGATAATGACAAAAAGAAGAAAGAGAGGAGATCTTCAGATTTATCGGACGACAAAACGATAATGCTCTAGTTTTGTGTAAGAATTTTTGATTTTACAAAGTTTAGAGTTTTTCTGTTGAATTGCTTCACAAATTTTGAATTTTTTGAATAGGAAAATTAAGAAACCGTGACGGATTTCAGCACTATTCCCTTTAAAACGGACTCAAGTGCCAGATTATTGTTTATTTACACACAAAATTCTTATTATTGTCGCTATTGTCAACAATTTTGATCCCTGATGTGAAAACTAAGCAATACTCTTCCAAAGAAATCTCGATGGTGATCCTATCTCCATTAAAATCTATATCAAGATCTAGACTAATTCGGAATCGCCTCAATTTTTCTCAATCTTCGAAATCCTGTCGGGTCGAGTTATTAGACTAAATATTTTTTATTCGCCAATTAATGATATTTTTGTTGTTCGGTTGAAGTAAGGCCAATAACCTATTTGAATTTATAAAAAAAAATCTTTAAATAATAATCCGATATAAAAAAAACCAAAGGTATAACGAATTTTTGTTGTAACGAAATTAACATTTTTGATACTCCATCATCATTCAAAATCCTCTTAATTTTTGATTTTCGGTTTCCTTATTCGCCTAGACAGGACCGGCTCTGAGGTGTTGCCGCCTCATTTTTTAGATAACGCATCTAATTAGTATATAAAAGTTGATTATTCGAATTTTCAATCTATTCCAATGAAAATCTCAATTACAGTTTACTTTATTAAAATTTGCTCTATTGCTTGTTACGTAATCGTGTGAATTCGTATTAACATTAGTTCTATGAAAAACTATAGATGGCGAGCAGATAATCGATGAGCCGGTCCTGTGCTCAGATTAATAACAATAAAACAACACCGAAATTTTTTGTTGTTGTTGTTGTTGTTTTCGGTCGGCAATTAAAAACATTCCAACTTGTCATTTGTCACAAATGCAACTTGTCAAGAGTTGTGGTATATTACAGTAGCGGTCTAAGATCTCTGTCAGATACATATCTGCTCTCATATTAATGACCCTGTAGATAGCACTTCTGTGTTCTTGAAGTGTGTGCCATCCATTTAGTCTGCTTATCTACTCTCATATTATGTTTATTATTGTTAATGCTGATGTAGATGAGATGGAATTATGGAAACGAAAAAAATACATTATAAATTTCCAGCTAAAAAAAGTCATTAAAATTTTTCCTTAATTAACAACAAAAAACTAGACCTAGTTGGGAATTATTGAAAGTTAAGGACTCAAATCACCGATTTCCTCAGATACAGATCCTTAAATATAAACAAATTAACTTTCATTTATTCCACATTAAATCAATATGATTGATCGATTCTTAAACAGCTCCCTACTGAGACTACAACAAATAATTAAGAAACAAAAAAAGGCGTATTTTTTTTCTATTCTAATTAATTTGGATTGATAAGGCCAACTATCAAGATTCATTGAAGCACAAAAATAACTGACGGTAGCTTAATTAACATTGATTTAATCCGAATCTTTACCAAAATAGGATTATACGTATGTATATAATTTTTCATTTAATTCCAACTTTTTATAATTGTAATTAGTTTTTCTTTTTAAACGTAATCTTGATGCGGCCCACTGGTAATTTCTATTGCTGCACCCTGATAAACAACATTGATGGCTACGGTTCGTAGAGTTCGTCTCTTATTTAACGCCACTTAAAGATGTCCAATATAAGAAACAACAACAACAAAAAAAATGAGATGTTACTGTGGTAGGAAATAACAATAAAGCAACCAGTAGAGCATAAACAATAATATCAGATCACTATTTTAATTTAACCACAGGTTAACTATACAATATATTGTTTTAATATTGTGATAATAATATAATAATGAAAATGGAAATAAATTGAAGAACTTTTCATTAATATGAAAATTTCGATTAGAATCTTTAATTATAAATTAGAAAATAATTAAAAATTTGATTATAAAAATAGTAGTTGGAATAGAAGTCCGCTCATTTTCGAGCCTGATCGGCAGTTTAATCAAATTTTAATACTGTATAATTGCGTAATGTCGATAACACTCCTACAAATAATAATAATAATGATAATAGCAATAATAACAGTGATTTTGTACGTCTCAAATTCATAATGATTGATTACTAAATGAATGGTTGGTTAATAATTCGCGCTATTCTATTCAAACTCGTCCAATCAGTGATTAGATTTGTGAGATATTTAAGTGTTGTTGCCATCTACTAATGGAGGCGCTACTATCTGTTTTATCGACTTTTCTCGATTCTCTATGCTGGATGAATCGATGAAAAGCGTAAAACCAATTTAATGAAAGTATGTCAAAATTAGAAAATGTTAATCGATTTAAACAGACAATAAGTTTATTTATAAAATGCTTTATGACGTGCTAAACACGAGTAATAAAATTTCGAACAAATTCCAAAGATAATTTAAAAACTCTTCCTTCTATCTATAATACATAATAAATGTGTACTAATAAAGAAAACAATAATAACACACCATGAAAGAGATTAAATGGGAAATTTTTACGGACGCCAATAAAAATGTTATTGGATAAAAAGATAAAAAGATACCGGAACTTTGGTTTTCTTTTCGTTTTTTTTTTGGTCTCTTACTTACGAAATATTTCCAATCTAGCTATAAATGTGAAAAGAAAAATGACAAAAATTAATGGAAAGAAATTATATTAATGTATCATATTTCTATCCATGGAATCTGTCAGCGTGTATGTAACAACAGCCGAAATAGTCATTAGTCTTTTGAATTTGCGGTTGTTAACATTTTTTACTGTCAAACTAATCAATATCAAAATTGATAGTGAAAGTTGATGGTCGAGATGGTAGGTGTTGATGGATATGGCCCACACACGCATAATGCATTCAAAATTGACAATTTATTTATAATAAAAACCACAATTCTAGATAATCAACGATTCTTGTACATTCATCATGATTTTATAGGCGTATAGTAATCCCAGAATAGCCGAGTCGACTCGGCTCTAAGTTCGAGGAATAATGAGTCAAGGCGGTAGATATAGAGATGCTGGATCATATGTCGCCTTTTCCTGAAATTCATTGTTTATTTGGTAGTTTTTAATTTTATCGAATTTTTTGTTAATAATGTCCAGTTAGAGGATAGAATTTCTTTCCCACATCAAAGTTTTCTTGATATGCCTCAAAATTCGAGTTACTTCAGTTAATATTTAGATTTGAAGGCTCATCAATCTCTTGCTGTTTTTTTTTTTCGATAAAATAGTAGCTCGTCTCATTAGCTCACGAAATTCTGCCACTTTAAAATACATTTTTTCAGCTTGCAATTTTTTTCAGAACATCGCAAAACTGGGCCGAATTTGTAACCCAGCTGAGATACCATGACAAGACTTCAAAACCGGGAAGTATACTGAACATAAATCAAGTGAGATAGTTTGCGAAGAAAAAAAAATAACACAAAATAAGTCTTGCTAAATCACCTACTAAATTCGATAAAGTCCACTGTGAGGCCGACTGGCAATTCGCCATTATGAAGATCGGAATCGTTTCTTGCAGAGCTTGAAGACAGACCACAATGATTGATATCACCGTTAAACAAGAAGTCGAATATAATTTTGCAACATGTCGTCTAAATTGAAAAATGGATGAAAAAAAAATTTCGAAACGAAACCAAAAAAACCGGGCCAATGTAAAAGATAAATTCATCAAGGACCCACCTGATTTTGGTTTATGTATATAAAAGTGCAGCTCGTTATGTTTTATCTATCTAATTCCCGAAATATTATTTGTAAAGAATATTAATAATGATAATCAATAGTGTATAAAATGGGGACCACACAAATAGCGACTGTTGGCTTTTTAACTATACACGTCTAGATCTAAATAGATTAGAATCTCGAAATTTTGAATTTTAATTTTATAAAACATTGGACAATAGTTGCTGATGTGGTCCTTTGAACAATTCATAAATCATTAGACTTCTTCTAAACAGCAGCCACAACATCCTATTAAGGTGACATCGTGACTGTGTCAAGTGTTTTCTTCGACAATAATTAATCAAATAATTCGAATTCCTATATAGAAATAAATTCAAATTTTGAAGAATCGTGAAATAACGGTCTTTGATATTTTAATAAATTTTTTTATTTCCAAATCAACGTATAATTAACGAAAATTTAAAAGACATGATTCAGATATTAAAACAGAAAAGATTTCTATCGTGGAGAATTTCTCATGATTTTTCTCGTTGTTCCTTGCAAAGCTATTTGTATAATTGAAGCGACATTATTTTTATTTGAAGTATATTGTTAAGAATTTATACGAATCCTCGACTGTAATTCTACAGTTTAATTGCACCTCCATTACATGTCTTATCAATCATCATGACCTTTCGATTTCTATTTATAAACTAGTAGAAATAACATAGAAAAGAGTCGTGAAAAAAATATATATGAAAAGAAAGGTGAATTCTACATAGATAGCGAATGAATAAGAATCAATTACGTTGTTCTATTGATGGATCGAGTTCGACATTTTGCCATTATAGTGAAATTCCTGTAATAACAGATCAACTGTATTCAAAATAGAAAGAACTATGACTTGACGAAAAGCAATTATTCTTACATAATATAATTAAAACAACAATTATAGTCGATAGAGAAACTGAAAGAAAAAATTAGAGCACAACAACACAAGACCAGAATCGACTTAATATGATAAATAGCAATGAACAAGCAAAAAACCATTTGAATTGTGATAGCGATTGAATCAGCGGCTCTAAACAAGTGTGTTGCAGCATTGTTTGGAAAATGTGTGCTCCTCAAATTAATAGAAAGTGGAAAATATTCGATTGAATGGTTAATAGGAAGAAGGCTTCACTTCGGGCCAGACAGTATTGTCGAATTGGCTTGTGGATATTTATCTAATCGATCTGAAATTTTTCTACATGCGGGCATTACCGATAAACCAATCAAAAAGATAAAAATCGAGTCATCTGTTCCCGAAGATGGAATTTGTTTAAGGGGCATGTGCTATACAGTTGGGCATATGTTGTTGCGATTCAACCACCAGAACACCCTCTACTGTCTTGTCAAAAGTTCGACTAGCACACGCACAAGTTAATCACCATTTAGTAATAATTGTATTAACTATTTTCAAAAAAAAAAACCAAAACGAAAATGAAAAACTACATATTATGATAATACAATTATAAATAAAAGTTGATAATACCGTATTTGTATTAATGGCCCAATTTCCAAATGTCATTAATTCGAGGTACAAAAAATAATAATAATAATAATTCCAAAATGGCAACGATTCCTTTTCTGGTTGTAATATAAATGTAATTTATTTGTTGTAGTTATGTAGAGAGACTTGGACGAGATGTTTTATAAGAGTTTATTAAATTGTTGTTTTTGTAATTTTGTGTGGGTTATAAGAGAAATATGTCTACATATAATCATCTGATTTGAATGAATCCAATTTATCAATTGTTTTTATCAAAACTTAATGTTGATCATTTATAATTTCATATGAAAATTAGAATTGTCTTGTTAATATTCTGCATATTCATTTACATATCATGATGGCGAGACTTAATTCTACAAATTACAAATAACGACAACATCATGTTGAAGTTGTTTATTTTTTCGAGAATAGAAATCGGAATATTTGCACAGGGCCGGCTCCGCGACGCCACCATCCAAATTTAAATACAAAGACGACCATAAAAAATTAGACCGGATTTTTAATTAAATCGGTTTTGGACCCGAGATTTTCTCTTCCATTTATCTAAAGATATTTTTTTATCACGCCACTTCTTGTAAAACATCCAAAATCGCAATTATATTCCTTATCTAATGCTTTTAAAGTTCAACACCAGATGAGCCCTTATCAATAAATTGGCAATCCATTTTGTAGTTTTTAACGGCACTTGAAAATCTCTGATAAGAACCGAAAGTTTAACGATGATATTCTAGCAATACAACAGGTGTCTTGATGATTGCCGAAAACTACCCCCTTAAAACAGGTAAAGCGGATTCTTAGCTAAGGGCGAAGAATTGAAAAATAAAAGTGGCCGAAAACAATAAAGCACAATGATATAGAATTGACTCAACAACTGTTGTTGTTGTTGTTGTTGTTGTTTTTGGGGGTGCTATCAAATTGGATCCTACCAGATGGTGATGGTGGTGAAGAGCTCGTGTAAAGCACGTGACGTGACGTCATAAATTAACTTATACCTATTACAGGGGTGGCTAATTAAATGATATGTCAAATTTTTCCAAAAAAAAAAAAACAAAAACCTGCTTGTTTATAATTCCATCTTTTTTCAATTCGTATTTCTATTTATTGAGTATGAGAAGAATAGTGGTAGTTTTGGGATGGTTAATTGATGGTGGCTTTTTGGGGAATGGTAACATACTGGCAGCGGTAATCTATGAGAAATTGCGTCATTAATTATTTTTAACGAATTGGAAATTTAAAGGGCTAGAGGTGAGTTATTTGTGGAAACAGATGCGAGTTTTCTAGCTTAAAAATTGAAAAATTATAACTAGAATAGAGTCTAGTTTGGGAATGCTGGAGCTTTTGTCGGAGAGCCGCATCTTTCCCCCATCTCTACCACCCACATTACTAGGTACTTAAAGAGAATAACAAGAGAACAAGTGAACTATCTCAGGTGCAACTAAATTGTATTCTCTATAGATGAAATAAGAATAAAACGAAAAAAGAGAGAACGACGCAAAAATAACTTTGAAGAAAAATAGCTTCGGTTAAAGCGTCTATTGTCCTTCTTTCAGGATTCAGTTTCGGGTTACTCACATACACGTTGGTATACATAGAAGGTTACCCTATTGTATTTTTGTATTTTTGTATTTAAAACATGTGAACTCGATGAATGTCTTTTGTTATTATCAATGGACGCCATTCACTTGTTAAACACTTGCTCTCCTAGTTCATTGCTTTGTTCATAGTGTTTTTATTAAAAGATATGGAAGAAATATTTTTTTCCATCTAAAACGAAAAAAAATATCTAGAAGCAGGTAAACTTTCAATTTCTCACCAACAATAACAACAACAACAAGAAAAATAAATTAATTTTTAGAATAAACTGACAATTGCCGATTCTTTTGAAGGATTAACTAACCGGATTTCGCTATTTTTTCCCCAGTTTAAATCAATTATTTTTCAATTGTACGACAGAAAAACAGGATCACAGGATTATATAACATTGTCCTCTAATAATAGAAATTTTAGAATTGCTTAGAAAACAGGTAGTTTTT
>JAZBGZ010000095.1:799-29194 GCA_037414795.1 Stenodera caucasica | reverse complement strand
TTTATTTCGATTATTTACTGTAATAGAGAAAAATTGAAGTAGGAAGCAACTAGATCTAGATTTAATCAATTGAAAAGAAGGAAGTGTCTTTGAATTTTCGCATTCAATCATTTGTGGAGTGTGAATAATTCGTAATCAAAACTAACCGCAATTAATTCGAAACAGGTCATTCTTTAATCCTTACAGGGATTACTTCAACTTCCGTCTCTTCGAATTAATAAAACAAATAAAAATGACCACCTGTCCATTGATGTAATGGTCAATATAATTAACAATTGTATGGGTGGATGAATTCCGGAAGTTGCTTCTACTTTGCGAACAGTTCTCATATTAGCTCTTTTTGTTTTAAATGATAATTTATAATTTTTATTTTTTGAAAAAAATCCAGCTTGTTCGAGCGAAGTTGGATCATCATTAGAGATGATTACTGTAGAAAGATGAATGCTTCATTTAACATTTAAAGGAAACTTTAAACAAGTTGAAAATTGCAAAAAACCGTCATCAATACATGAAGAATCATTACATTACAGGTGAAGCATGCAAAGTATCCATTTTCAATTAGAGTTCAGCCTCCTAGATAATTAAATGATCAGTTTTAAGGTCTTTTATTGAAGATAAAAATCCAATTCAACTTTGCTGTGTGGTCGCTTCCCGTTATTAAATCTGAAACTTTACATCGGAGAAACTATAAAAAAAATGAAATCGGCGTTATAAATGCTACTTAATTTAGAAAAAAATCTTGTTTTTTTTTTTGGAGGAAAATTTTCGACAGTGCGGAATCATTTGTCACCTTGAGGCGTGATCCACCTGTAGCCAGATCGGCCGTTGTTGTTATTTCAATGAATGACCGTTGAGGAATGCTATCGTGGAATATACGGGTTACAGCTGGACCCGCATCTCAACCTGTTTTGTTTTCTCTATCTCTCTATAAAAAAAAAAAATGAACAAAAAAGAGAAACTTGAGCAATTTGATAGTTTTGATGAGGAAAAGTGGAAAAATATTGCGTATAGGGCGGAATAAATGATGCTTTTGTTAAGATAAGTCTCTGACTAATGACAAGCGGCCAACAAGAAAGAGACATTTAAGATTATGGCCTATGATGTACTCTTTTATATTATATATAAAAGGAAGATTGTCTTCTCTTGAAGATGGAAAATAAAATACTATAATAAAAGTTTCTGTGCTTATCGGCCGTTGAAGTCGACATGATTCTTTGAGCGGTTTTAATAAATATTAAATTTCATGATATCTAGAAATAAAATGTGAATAATTACCGGCAGGTTTCCAACCCAACTGCTAATTGAAGTCTCCGCGATTATCCATATAAAAATGTGGATTTATTGTAATAAAATCGATATTATCGCGACATTGATTGAACAATTGTTAAAATTTGTGTGGCTCGTCGTTATCTAGAAAGCAGTAGTTTGAATAGAATAAATGTATTTGAAATAAGAACGACATATGTAAAGATGTTGTGACATAGATGGACCTGTTCTCCATTATTAGAGGCGACAATACCGAGAATAGTTTTTGAGATATTCGATTTGAATTATTCATAAAATCTCTCTTTTTTCGGTTCAGTTGGTTGTTTTTCGTCTATTTCGATTTTGATCTCGGTAATTTCTGTTCGACGTGGCGCCTGTCCATGATCAACTCTCCAACTCAAGCGAGATTCTAGTAAAACGCCCACTAACGTATTGTTGCGTTTATTTATAATCGCACCTATAATGCCTGATTGCAACGTATTTACAACGTTTTCTCCCTGAAATATCCCCAGACATTACGATCATCCTACGCTTCTGTCTATCTGTTTTGTGTCTCTTTAACTCAGACCGAGTCGATAATGGTCGCAAATAATAACAGGAATGTCCTGTAATTGTCCATTTACACATTGTCCTTTCAACATTCAAAAACAATAGATAAATTATTTATATTGTCGATTGTTTTAATTTTGCGCTTCATATCATTTCACTTTAAATTTATAATTATTTCCTACATCTGCTAGTTGTTTTTTTTTTCCAAGTTCCTTTTCCGGAATTCATTCCAACATTATCGGTATAACGCGGTCACGGTCCTGGCCATTTCCACTGGACTTATGGCACGTGTCGGTCAATGCGCCTGCGCATGCCAGGTGTCACCTGCACGTGCTACACGTGTTCTAGTCGAACAACCCCCGCATCTAATACAAAGGGGTTTATTATTATTATTTCCGATACAAGAATAAAACAACGTTATTGTCGGCTTCTATAAGGGTTGAAATTGTTCAAGATTGGGGGCGATATGGCGGAATTTTATTAGCTTCGCAGTATTTACTGAAAATAGTCAAGAAGCAAGGTGTTTAAATTGGACTTGTAACGACTTTTTCTGGTTCAGAGGACGCGAGAGCAACAGTTGTTGGTGGTGTTGACGATCGCAAGATATGTTGCTAAGTGGATATTCCGAGGAGGATTCGCGAGAAATGCCACAAATTTTCTTGTAATTGCGAATTTATCGAATAATGATCGATTTCCGTTGTCTACGTTAATGAATCCATTTCGGCGGCCGTTTCCGGTGACAGATAGGAAATGTATCCGACTCGTCCTATTTCTGGTTGGTCGATCATCAGGATCTTATAATGCAATATAGTTGTCCTGGTAGCGCACCATTTCCCCAAACAGGTGCTACCGAATGGGGTGGTTCACTCACAAATACACGCGTCATTATCTACATATATTTATCCGGTGTAATAGAATTTTTTTTGTTAATTACAACAACAACAACAATAAACCAATGAAAACCTGCGGGACAATTGAATAATTCAATCAGCTGTCTAGTTTTTCGTAATTTCAACATTATTCCATAATATTGTAACAACGCGAAACAAACCAATACGGAAACAGGTGAATGAAAATTGGTGGACAGGTGGAACAATTGAGAATTTGATACAAACAAACCATTAATTATGATGATATTTTAACGGTGATTTTCTGCAAATTTTTTTTTATTGCTTTATTTTCGATTTAATTGAATCAAATTTATCATCGGTGTGTAGGAAGAGATGCCATCACGTTTGAATATTTATAATCAAAATGGCGTGGTAGTTGGTTTTTTTCCCGTATATTAATATATTTAATAGAAGCATTGGTAAGGACCCAACGGTATTATAACTAACGAAAATTTAATTCTAGATAGTTAACTCACGATTATACTCTTATCGTACAGTCAGTCTAATATAAACACGTAACAAATTGAACACGAAATATCCATAGAATGTAGTAATTTTGCTTAATGAATGACCCGGATTTGTGCTGAAGAAATGCACCATGGAAAATTTGTTGTCCGAAAAACGAAATAAATAAACTAAACAATTTCGCATTCATCACATTTAATGGTGTCGTTTAAATTTAACACAAACTCCATTTTTATTATGATGGTTTTTAATAATAAACCACACATAAATTCAAGATGACACACTTTTCCTATTAATGACCAATTATTTTTCTTGATCAACTATGAACATCCGAATTTTAGTGGCTGGACCATATATGGTTTTATGGCTTTAGAAAATTTCATTAAAAACCCATTCATTTTAAATTGGCAAATTTCGTTTATATACGTATACATAGCCCGTTTTATATTTGAAATAACAACGAAAAAAAATTAAGGATTGATTGCAACATATGAAAAGAATTTGCTCTTAATCTTTTTTATTTCTGACTGATTGATTTGAGTGGCAGGTTAGGTCAATTGGTCACGAACCAGGATCTAGCCGTTACTATATGTATGAAATATTCAACAATAATTTTCGATGGGACGCCCGGTATTTCGATATTGAATACAATACAAAGTGCGAGAATCTATCGAAACAACACCAAGACACATGCTGTCTTGGCAATTGTTGGCAAAAAGCCGCGTCACGATCAGCTCATTACGTTCAGATGTTTTAATTACCGCAATGTAATTGATTATGGTGATGTTATTAAAAGGCGCGTGCCTCACAGATGCCGTGAATTCAATCAACCAACAACCGAATTCAAACAAACAAATACGATGAAAAAAACGTTTCTATTAAAGAACTAGAAAAATATTTTCGAATCGAATTGAATTGAAACGAATATAGAAGAGAATTAAATGGAAAAATGATTATATAGATACAAAAGAATTGTTATTGGAATTTTCGAACCGACAAGTGCACAGAGAGACCGCAGGATACAAATAATTTATCTGTTGGGTTGTTAAAATAAATTCCATCTAAGGCCAGAATTATGTGCATTAATCTTAACTAATTGTCTAATAATTCAGAATAAAGCTTGCGAGTTCGTGTCTTACTCGGACATTGATGTCTCCATCAACCGACAATTTTTTATAATTGCATATCATACGAATTTACGGCACAATTATCGCTCATTAACTCCACTATTATTATGATAATTATCAGAAATAACTAAAATTAACAATCATAAATTTGAAAATAATCGGGATGTTGTACTATTCGGATATTTATGCCGGATTATACCAAATTATGGAAATACCGAATTGTTGGTCAATGATGTTGATTTTTTTAGGTTTTAATGAAAAATCTTGACATTTTTCTCGATCGTCTCCACCTTTTTACCGATTTTTTTTTTTTTTTTTGTTAACATGTAGTAACGGCGTTTCGAAAAGGTCATCAAGTTTTTTTCGTGTTTTATTCTTTTTCAAAGAAAAAAAAATATATAGCAAGAACGAGAGAGTAGTAATCTATCTATTGTTGAACATCTTAATAGATCTAAATATATACCTATGTAGGTATGTATCGTATAATGAGCTGGCCGATTTAAAAAGCCTTTTTCCAAAGAAAGACTTTTCAATATAAATATCTATAATCTCAATCTAGTTCTATTAGTGTGTGGCATGTGAGTCTATATTAAAGTAAAGCACACGCAAGATAAAATCGACTTTAAACCATACGACACATTGGTGGAACAAGTGAATCGCGGAATGCAGTCCGACAACTAAGCAACAACAACAACAACAACAACAAGAACAGTGGCGGTCCATACTTCTCGCCCACAACACAATTCTTTCCACAGACTTACAAGATTTATTTATAAATCAACAACAATACGAAAACAAAAAAGATTCGCCTCCACTTTGAAAATATCAAACTTATTTAATCGGTCGATATTTCTATGTTAAAAGCTGAAGGATCTACAATCATTAAGTTACGAAAACAGGATAAGCACTTAATGATAAGTAAGATTGTTTTCAACGCAACTTTGATGACATTCATCTTGATAAGCCCATCAAACTCTATTAACAGTTAGATATTAGAAGTGCATCTTGTAAATTCAACATCAATATATCTTAATCTATCGGTAGAGTCACGAATTCATGTTGCGCCTTGACCGATAACAGTTCCTTTAAATTCGCTATTTCTCAACTAGATTTTTTTTTGGGAACAAGCAATAATTATGCTAAAATTTGCGAGAAAGTAGTTATTCGAATGGAACTTTCACACTAAAATCCCCAACAACAACAACAATAATAATAATGAACAAAAAAAGACCATCGATGTGGGTGAGATAGACAATTCAACCATATTATCACCCACATCAAGGGTAATAAAAATAGTAAATTTATTATAATGTAGAAAAATTATAATAATTTTGCTTTCAAGAAATTATAAGATTTTATAACAATAAAGCTCTGTTAATCATTCGAGTTTTATTTATTAAGAATTTAATTAATGATGGTAGAAATGTTCAATTTCTCTTTCTAGATATGGACGACAGGTTGAATACGTGAATTGCTATGTCATTATCGGCTATGTTAAAGGTCAGTGAAAACAAATAACAGCATAATTTTATTTTCATTTTTTAATTGAATAAATTTCAATCAGTTTCCCATAATTATCAATAATAAAAGCTACCGCATTTTTATCAATTTTTTTCCGAACAATTGCAATTAAATCTAGTGATTATGCTATAAATTAAAACAATCCATCTAAAAATCCCTAGATCTCCATAAATATCACAGCAGGTATTATTCAGAAGTGGTCTTTAGTGAGCTATGAATAGGTGGTCTCAAATATCAAGTTTATAAAATATCAAATTAATTAACTAATATTTTATTAATGGTATAATAATGATGGTATTTTCAAATTAATTTAGAACAATCAATTTTTAACTTCTGTTCGATAAGTTTTAGATGGGCTATTTTGTTTTGTGTATGTTTGTATATGTATGGATCGAGGTGGACCATTATGGGAAAATTGAACGAGGGTAAATATGGTGCACCTGTTCAACATCTGTGGACAAGTTCTGTCAATATTCCCACACAGAATCGGAAATGTATGGTGTCCCATTGAAAAACCATAAAGAAGAGAAATTATTTGATGAACAATTTCAATTCGGGACGGCTGGATATCCGGCCAAAGGATTCATATTTGTTTTTGTTTTTTAGTTTTATCTCTCATAAAGGTAAAAAAATCGAAATATTTAAAGCTTCTGAAATTCAAGGGTTTTGTGTGATAAACAATAATTTCTATAAGGACATTCTTCTTAAGCTCAACTTAAAATTGAGAATCGTTCAAATTACATGGAACTTTGATGGATTGAAAGAGGAAACGATTCATTTTTTAGTTACAAGTAGTGAAAAGGGATATCGGACATAATATCTCTCAATTCTACTGAACTAAAATTCGAGATGAAGATATTTAAGAGAATTATAAAAATAGTAGCATCTACAGCGGCTATACAAGACCATAAATAAATTGTAAAACAATTATAGTTAATAAAATTGAATATAAAATAGACTTAATCCGATGTTTAATTAAATTATATTCCTATATTACAACATCTTTAAAGCTTCATTAGTTTATGAAATGAGCTATCCAGCTGATTTCATTATCAATTCAATTTGAATACCAATCGCATTTATAAATGAAAGAAAAAAATATATTTTTAATTATATTTTATTACTGGCTTTGAAATTTCGAAAATTATGGAAATCTAGTACTTGTCATCTGTATATTAATATTTACGTAAGTGTTAATTACAGTTTCTATATTTTACCACCTACACTTTAATAGTTGAATATTATCATCATGTTGGCGGCAATTGTGCCTAAGGGCCATCTCATTAACACTACAATAGACAGCCTATCCTTTAACTAAATTGTATATATATGAATGTCTCTCTCTCTTCACCATATACCCTTTGATATAAATATCATAGAGTTATATGTCAGTAAAATTTTCATATACGATTCAATCATAATTGTGGGTGGCTTTAAATTTATTATCTATTGATGATTACACGACTTGTATTGATCAAGATTTATGGTATTTTCTAATAACAATTGAAATACATTGATTTCAATTATTTGTAAAATTGTCACGTATTTAGAAAATCATTAAACTTGTATATGTACTCGATAATCAATTCTGAATCGATGATAAACGCCGTTGTTGTTTTTTTTTTTTTGTTTTCTTCAAAATATAATGGATGAGAAAGCTTTGATAAGATCGTGTAGGTGAGTCGCTTTTGTTTTGTTGAAAGAAAAAAAAAACAAAACCACATCCTCTTCTTCTATAATAATAATCGCAACTAATTATAATCAATACTTAATTAAGCTTTTGTTGTATCGAGACGGCTGGACTCAAACAATCGACAAGCGAGTAGCTTCTCGATACATTAACATTACAGTGAGCTTTACTTAAAAAAACCGATCATTTATTATTATTTAGAAACAATCGCCTCAAGTCTTGTCAATGTTCAAACGCCAACTTAAACTTGATGTTTGCACACTAGCAATTGTTTTTATTATAATATCATCAAACATTGATTGGATAAAGATAGATAGATATCCAATAATAGTTTTTTTTTTTGTTGTTGTTTTGTGTTAATAAAACAATAAAAATAGTAACCTGCCGTGCCTTTTTCCATTATTTCGTCCATATAAGTCCCGAGATACATGGTCTCGTCTATGTATTGTCAATAAAAAATCGACAATGTTATAAAACAAGTTGATGTCTCAATGTATATAAAAGACAAAAGAGCTGACGATGATGGTGATGCTGATGATGCCGATAAGACAAAGATAGTATTAATGTTTATAAACTCCCTACAAGAATAACAACAACAACAACATTGGGGTATATCTGTGGATATGGCGTGAAAGTTAACTCCTGCTGGGAGCGACCTTTGAACTGCTCTCCAATCAAAATAAGAAAAAAATTAAAGGAGAAAACGACCCCACGCACATTCTCTATTAGGGTAAAACCATATAATCATGTGGATGATGATGATTGTGGTTGTTTAATCTTCAATTTGGACGATCGATTAATTTGCGACGTGAGTGAATTCATCTCTCAAATAATAATAATAATAATAATAATAATAATAATAATGATATAATTCAGATTTAGTCTCACTTTCTCTATTTAACGATTATTCGTAATTATCGATTTGCAATTATTAGAGAAATAATGATATAATGTAAATTGAGCAAATGTTGTAAATATGGTGAGCTTTTAATTCTTTAATGCTTCTATTTTATGTTTTTAACTGAGCGTTGATGTAAGATGTAGTGAGTTAATTATTTCTAGCGTTTAATTGCGTGGCGCTGGATACTTATGGTATGGCTTTTCAACTGTAATAAATTTGTAAAGCTTTAATGTTATCGTGCACCACAACTTTCCTTTATTACATAAAATAAATGGCAACAAACTCAACAAACGTTTGAAATTATGAAGTGTGCACAACATTTTCTTACAAGATTATATTTTTTCGATATAATAAACAACAGTTTTATTAGCAATTATAGCAATTTTTCCAAATATTCCTGCAACGGTGCTCGGCTCTTTTTCAGGCGCAAAAGTGAGATGTTCTTGTTTAGAAAATCGAATCACAGACAAACGGAAAATTTTAATTTAAAACCGTCAAATGTTAAATATTCCACAACTTGACCTTACCGATCTTCAACAATTAGACAGTCGTTTCTAGTCTGACTCACAATATTTAAAAATCTAATTGAATATTTATGAAATATTTTAGAAAACTACTACACAATAGTAGTTCAAAGAACTAATTAAAAATTAATTTGTGTCGCATACAGCTTCGTAAAATAACCAAAAACGTTTACGCAATCGCTGCATTTATTATTTTATCATTTGAATTTTGATAAGAAGAAATGTTGCGTCAGCGACTTAATTAATTTCCGCTTGAGCTTAATTTCCTTTCAATATTTCAAATTTCAAGTTTCATCCGGCATAGGTCACGTTTCCGGAGACTTTCGGGACAGCTGTTTAAATCAATAGAAATACTGGGGGACTTTTAAATTTTTTCTATACATAATTTTGTATTTGAATACAGTGATTTTTTGCGTTTCGGAATGTCATTTCTTATATTAACTTCCTCTTCCTTCAATAGAAAATATGGAGTTTGGTTGGTAGATGAGGCCAATGGAACAAAGTTGACATCTAGGAATCAGGTGATAGGTGTGTCAATTATGCTTGAATCAAAACAACAATAGAAATATTGATTAGAATACGGATTTAATGCAGATGTAATTTGCATTCAATTATAATGATGATCGGGCCGATTTTTTCTTATAATTCTAGTTTATCGAAACTACCTTATTCAGTCGATTTGTTTAGTTATTATCCAGAAATGGGAACAGTCCAAAAGAAAATAAACGTTCTATAACAATTCAAATGGTGTCTATTGTTATTATATTGTTGGTAACATATTTATTTTCCTTTATAATGCCGAGACTATTCTTTGATATTCCTACATACCACGCGGATGTGCTACAAATTGATATTGATTTATGACAATCTGTGATTTGATGAATTTTAAATGGGTAAACTTTGTTGGTATATTCTTTATTGTGAAGGATCACGGTGTCAGTAAAGGGTCAATGGGTGGAGTTCGACAACAACATTAAAATCAACGACATTTCCGCATATCCAGACGCATAAATCAAAACTGAACACGCATTTTCCACGATCCATTGCGTTAGTCTATCTATAAATACATATAAAAAAATTAATAAATACGAAAATCGAAAAAAAGAAAATCTCAATTTTATAAGTTGTACCTCTACATATGGATATAAAGTAGTGATGGTAGAGTAGCCTATTTGTGAGACAAGACAAGTGACTTTGTAAAAGTGAATACGTCGTGTCACTATCAATATCTGATAAGTTGGTTAACGAGCTGTGTTTGCACCTGAGAAATTATGGTCCTGTCAAAGGTTCACGATTTCGTTACCTCTTTTATTCCATTAATTCGCCATATTCAAATCGCATCATATGTATATGTATAGGTACTTTAATAAAAAATAATCAAATAAAAATTGAGTAGTTATATTGAAATGTGGTTTTTAATTCGTTGGTGATTTCTAGGTCTTTGTCGTCTAGAAATGGTGAATGATGGGCCATTGTGGCGCCCACACGCGTGCGGCAACTTGACCCGACCTGCCCTTTTAGCAGGTGAACGCATCTACATAGAGAAAGAGAGATTGAATAAAGTGAAAGACTATGGTTTATTATAATCTCGACAAATAAAAAATAAAAAAACAACACTACCGGACATAGATTCGATGTTAAATCCAATTACTTTCACATTTTTTCGATTAATTATAATACAATCCTTGGTTGGAAGAACAACAATCGAAAAATAAGCCTACTATATAGATAGATAAATGGAGATAATCGAATTAGTGACTTTAATGCCGTTATTGGCATAATCTACTCGAATTGGTACTGTTTTGAGAAGCAACGGTTTCGCATTTCAGACAAGGTGTTTTTCTGTTGTTACATAAATCAAAAAAGGATTTAAAATAAAATAAAATGAAAGAAATGTCGACTTTATATCATAACCGTGAACTTATGGCTGTATTCATAAAATCAAAGAAATTTAAATCTGAAAAAGGCAACAATAAAAATAACCGAATGCATCAGTATTTTGCTGTAAGTTTGCAACACACGAACATAGCGCATTACCATTTTATTCATATAAGGAAATTTATGTTGTACGAATACCGTAAAGTATTAACCATGTGTTGATATTCCATCCGGAATATATCAAATTTGTTTTGTTTTTTGTTTTTTGTTTTTTTTGATGCGAGATTTCGAACGGCTCTCTCAGCAGAAAATCACGTAACCAGGTGTAAAGACAGGTAATATGAGACGTCAACTTCATATATATATATATCACCCTCGAAGTTCTCAGTAAATACAGAAATACTTCCCGTACCTGTTCTGCTTCCTTCCCAGTTTAATCCTCCAAAAATCGTCGTTTATAATAAATAAAACTATATTTTTTCTCATTTCTTTTATTATCGACCGCATGATTGGAACAATGCACTTTATCTTGGTTAGTTTCTACCTGTATTGACAAAGGCCCTTGGGCCCATCATGGGACAATTCTCTGGGAATCGTTACAAATACACGGTTACACACACCCTTTTCATGTTTTTATCGAGTATTATTGCTGCTTCCAAATTTAATTGTCGCTTGACATATTTCAGAATTCGATGAATAGAAAATTGTATTATTCAACGATAAGCAGGTGGAAATTTATTGGAATGTTGTTGAATTTTGGGAAAAATCGTCGAATTCGAGATCGATATTTTAGCGAGAGAGAGAGATGTACATTTGTATATTATGCGGACATGATTTTAGGACCATAACATACTTGCCGTAACGGTACTGTACAAGTACCATTCGGTATTTTATTGTCGGGTTCGAGGGTCATCGGCGACATTGCCGGATATGGTCGGCAATGGTATATCGCAGCCACCCATCAATCGTCGCCAAAAATCGCCGCTTTTTCCGCAATCGAATACAAGAAGCCCAACGGTTCGATAATTGGCATTTTTCATTTGTAAAAATTCTAAATTATTACTATAAGGAAGATTTTTGAATTGTGATTTATTTGATGGTATTGTTAATTTATGCAAACATTCCAGTGGGTGGCATCTACAACAAAAAGACGACTTGTTTATGGCCCGAGCCAAATGTTTACAACGATTTTTAATATTCATGTTGATTTTAATATTAATAGTAGAAGACATAAATTCCTACCGATCCGGCTGTCTAAAAACAACAACTATAATTGGTATATCATCGATTTTCGGAATAATTTCGATATTGGCGGCTGGATTCGGGATTGTCGACCGTTGATCTGAGAGATATAGTCAGGTGGAGACCTACACCTCCTCAATCCGATTTGTTTAAATCACACACACAACACCCACAGCGGAATTTACGTGGGCCAACATCCTGGCTAGTCTGTCGTCTTTTCTTCATTATCGATTAGAAAATTTTTTCAAACAAAAAAATAAAATCAATCCGGTAAAAAAAGAACTATATGTATAATAGCAATAGCACTTTCTATTTTACGTTAATACCTAATCAATTTCGCATATATCTCTTTCGTCTTTTACAACTGGGTTACACCCACACAATCACGAAATGTATCCCTCGGATGAGATGGTGGTAATTGAATCGAAACAAATTGCGGTCATACTGTACTTAATATGCACTTGATGTTATTGTTGTTATAGTGGTGAATAAATGAATAAGTTTATTGAAAGTTTTAATGAAATCGGTAGATTTAGAGAGGAGTGGCTGCTTATAGCTCTCATCTATTCATTCGAACTTGGTATTAGTTCCTAGATAATTTCAAAAAGTAATTAATAGTAGCATTTGGTAACAATAGACTACTGTCGAGTTTAGATCGAAACTCACTTATTTACCATTTATAAATAAATAATGAGCTATCTCGATAAATGGAGAAGTTGGTTTTTTGATGATGTTTCTCTCATGATTTCAACGACGCAGTCGTGATTCAATCTCTTGGAGCAATCAGATTATTTGTCATAATATTCTGGCTGTTGGTTTTGTAGGTGTTTGCACTTGTTTAACGAGTCCTGAGGACATGGTCAACGAGATTGTTATTTGTAAATGTCTGCCAGTATCTTCATAATGTACTTTTGAAGAAGAAGAAGAAGAAACCACCATCTACCTTCTGTCAGAAATTTCAGGATTTAATTCATTTATATAGAGGTCCAATGTGTCAGCTTGTCGTCCAAACTAACAGATCCACATACACTTTGACTGTTTGAATAAATTGCCATGTAACTTAACACGATGGTCCTGATATAAGTTTAAGCTGAAGATAATATTGTGTTGGTTTAAATTGAATATCGCCTCATTGTTATGTAAACAGTTTATTTATTTGTTTTCATTATTTTTGGTAAGATTTTTCCAAGGTTACTACGAGTTTAACCCCAAAAAAATCAATCGAGTCTATAGAACAAAGAAACGAAATGTTTACGTGAAGAACCGATTTATAACCGTATTAAGAACTATTTTACGACCTCCAGGCTTTCACGACCTTATGACCCTTAACTTTGAATTATATGTTTAATCCGCTCTTTTATTTATTGCAACTTTTCTGTGTATATAGTTGCAAGTGTGATTGTTATATACCTTATACATATAGGTTGTACCTATATGTATATTTATATAAATATAAGTGTAGGTGGTTTTTATTGTTCAAATTGACCCAAAAACTTGAATAAATGGTTTCGTCTGTAATTGTTGAAAGGTACATCTGCCCAAATTTGCCATCATGATAAAACTTGGTCGCCCACTACTGATATTCTTTCAATATAAACACGTCTATAGGTATATAAATGACAACATATCCTGCGACCTTCATTCAATATGTCCTTGAGCTAACATCATTCCAGTAAGCCTAAACTTATAATTAAATATCTCTAGATCCACAATCATATACAAGGATGTCCTTAAGCTCTATTCTGATGACTTTGTTAAAACAAATAGAATCTAGAAACTTGAAGATTTTTAATAATCGGTTATAATAAATAAATTAAATTGTTTTAGTTTTATATAATCTAAATATAATTGTTGTAAACCTTAAAGCAGATAAGTATTAAATCAAAATTGAGCAAACGAACCTACTTTAGGTACTTATAACATTTATAAGATACCATTTTTAATATACTTTATATACTAACTTATTTGTATAGTATATACCTTCTGTTCACTTATGTATATTCCATATCTATACATAATAATAATTTTAGAGAAAGAGAGACTTTGCTCTCCAAAGTTCATAACCTCATACTTTCTCTGCAATATTTTCGTGTCATAGTCATCAACTTTTATACGGTAACAATGATACAACTCCATTCTATATTATTTCGTAATCAATAGTCGATCATTAAATTCACAATTTTTACCCTTACCTTACCTTATAAATGAAGATATAATAACTCACCTATACGGTATAATGAAGAATGAACAAAAATTAACTTCCGGTAGAATTGACTAGGTTCTCAAAAGTTAAAACCCTATAATTATTGTGACTTATCCAGGCGGAAGTGACTCTGAATCCCAAATGTCACCTGGATTGGTTCTTATAATAAACATATAAACGTTCTTTCATTCGAATCATTACCATTATTATTATTATTATTATTATTATTATAGTCTTCAAGTAGAATAATTTAGAAGAGAATAAAAGACCCTCTTTGAAGATATGGTCAATGTTAGATTCTCACGATTTTGTTTTGTTTTGTTTCTCTTCTTATAAATTCTTTCAGTCTGCTTTCACAGTCAAATTATTCTTGAAATTTTGGGCTACGATAGTCACGATTTGCAATGCTAAAGAGTTTTTTGTTTTATGAAAATAATCGTTGGAATAAATATTCAGATAATCAGGTATTTGGAGAGTTTGAAAGAACACAGGGTTATTTGTTTGGAGCTCGATTTCAGTGAAGAGGAATTTCGTTATTTTCGGGTGAAAAGTGAGGCGTAGAAAACGTTTGAAGATTCCCAAAAAAATCTCAAAGTTGGCTCATCATCTCGTTTGATTTACATTGTGGCGAATTTTTGAATTTCATCGGCCTTAGATTGGACTTATTGTGAATTATGTGGCCGAATTTCTAGCTAATTGAATTGTTTGAACTTGGCCCGCCTTTTCTCCTATTGCTTTGATTATTCAGACAGCCTACAGTTTGAAACTCATATTCAATTCAATAATAATAATAATAGATTCATTACAACCTTTCAACACGTATTATGAAAAAAATTGGAATAATTTTATAATCAATCATTGAAATTATCATGAAATGATTGTCATCTTTAAGGGTTCATTTATAATTATAATAATAATAACAATAATAATATTGAATAAAAAATGAAATTTGATATTATTTTCCGGATATATAAAGCTTGTCATTATGTATTTACTAACTCAAATAGGACACTTCGTTATTATTTATGTCACTATTAAAGGAAGATTAACAAGATTCGATCTGGACTACTGTTTTTCGAGGGTTAAACTTTTCAGAACAAGTGGCAAAAACTCAAGCTGCAGCCGTTTCCGTTCCATTCCAATCTAGCTCTAGTCTCATTTAAAAACTGATTTAAAACAAATATTGTACAATTTCGTATTTGAATTAAATCGTGATTATAGCGAAATTCTTGTGAGTCTTGGACTATTTGTAAATTATTCAAAAGTAAATCGATTATTCGCTACGTGGCTTATTTTCTATAAATTTTTCGAATAAAATCGTGAATTTCGCTTGTTTGATTTTGAAATTGCCGACAAACAATAATCGGATAGAAGAATCGAAGATATTTTTAGTATTGAATAACGAATAACGAACAAACAACAACAAACAGGATGAGCTTTAAGTCTGGAGAATCTTCACAGCTGATAGACATTCACCAATATTATACACCATAGATTTATAGGAGATGAGAAAAAGACACCGGAAACGGAGACAGGATGATTGACGGGCACATAACCTGCTCCAGTATTTCGACCTGTTGCGTCCTTTTCGTCTTCAAGAACCGAAAATTTCCGGTCTAAGATAAATAAATTGCACATTGTCGGGCTAATCCAATAGGGAAGTTTCGCTTGATGTAACGGGTGATCCTAAATTTTTTCTTTCGTTGTGTTTCTATTGTCGTCGTCGGTATCGATAGTTGAAATATTCACGACAAACATTGTATAATACATTTTCAATAGCGTGTAAGTTATCTGCACTGTTGTTATTCCCCGTGTTTTTCAGAAGTCCGCTTTTATACAGTGTGCTCTGTTAGATATCATCGACCTATGTTGAGAAAGCTGCTGGAATATATTTCTTCAACAACTAGAAAGAACAAATACGATTTATTTGTCACTAGTTTATACTTCACTTTCCTCTTTTAGATGCACAAATCTACAAATTGAGACTTTCTTTTATCGAAATTCTTCGAAAAATAAATCTCTCACTTATCACACAAGATTCTCTCTTCTGGTTGTTTTTTTTCCTTCTTATTTGCAAGGACTGATTAAACAAATAAATTCGCAACATTCGGCCAATTCATCACGTTGACCAAATTGACAATATCTGTGAAAAATGCAGCATCTTATTTCAGATGGTGACACCGTGAATTTCTTTCGCCTTTTTTTTCCCCATCCTCTCTGTTTTGTTTCGAGAAACAACAAACCAACAGACACTCAACAAATTGTTGGTAACTCAATCATCATGCATGCATGAACATGAACATACCAACAACAACAGCAACAACAACAACAACAACAAAAAATAACACGATAGGTCTCTCCGAAAATATCGACTTGTTAAATGATAATTCATTTGGCAATTTCATTTATTTTAATCAGATTTACATGCAGTTGATACGTTTTTATAACTGTGCTGGTTCGAGTGTTTCATTTAGAAGACGAACAACAACAGAAATAATGTGTCACTTGTCATGTGGAGCCGAGTTAATTAATTATCGAATATCAGTCGAATGATCACAAAAAAATATATAAATGAAAAAAAAATTACTGTAAATCTTAAGGTTAAGAAACTATAACTCACTCGATGGAAAAAAATCGATATTGAGTAACGCTTTGATTATAATTGTTATACAAAACTAGTGACGTAACCTTGTACATTACCGCGATTGAAATATCGATAATAACAATTGACAACCCCAATTATTGATAATGAGATGTCAAATAACTCAACTTGTCAATTTCTATATATGTACAATATAACAATAGGGGATTTCTCTAATATTATTAATTCTCCCCGATAATCGAGCCCTTCTAATAAAGCTCGTTAGAATTACAGTTATTTCCTGTAACAAAAATTTTTACTGTTAGTTTTGTAAGGTGTACGTACCTATGTACCGTGAGAACACAAAAAAAAATAAAGACAAAATTAAATCGTGCGTCAAATATTAATAACTATAACATAATAAAAATTTGAAGAATTAAGAGAGTAGAGTTGAAAAAATATATTGCAACAGGTTTCAAAACGTGATCATTGATCCTGGTAACGATAAAACGCGGATTTTCGAGATTTATTTTACGTTGAAATTTAGATAGTTGGTGATTTCTTGTTTTTTGTTTTTTTTTTGGTTTTTATTATTTGAAAAGTACTAAAGTGTGAAACCACCTTCCCTATATCCAGATAACTGCCGTGTTCGATAAATATGTTGATAGGTGGTTGTGAATTTCACTCATGAATAATTGCAGCGCAAAGTCGCCAATTAGTCATGATATAACTCAGTTCGAATATCAGTATATGTGCAAGCACGTACGTCGATAATTATTTCGTACGCCTAAAGCTATTTACTTTAACACACCAATAAAAATAAATCAGGGTATATATATATGTATACATACCTATACATATATACACCAGTCAGACTGGATTCGTTCTAAATTCGCCATTGTTATAAAATCGATTTTATGCAAAGATTCGTGTTGGTTTTTTTGCCACGTTGCTTATTATAGGGATATTTTTTTCGAATTTTTTTTCATTTTTTTTCGGGAAAAATCGTTGATTGTTGTTTGTTGTTGTTGTTGTTGTTGGATAACGTGGGTCGATGCCAATGACTCATTTAATGAATAAAACATTGTGTGCAGAATTTTTGTTTATAAAAGTTTTTCGTATTAATTGTGTGGTGGACACATATGGTACTGCAACAACCTGTTTCCTAAAACGCCCACAAAGCAAATAAGGCAAACTTTACCAATTGCAGCACATATAACCATTTTCAAAACATTATTACTGTACACACCTGAAAGTCACTCTTTTATCTGTATAAATTATTTCATAATTCTTCAAAACTTGCTCACCATATTTGTTGATAATTAACAATTAAGAAAAATCATATAATACCAAGCAAAGACCTCGAATGACCCAATTATAGAATAATTTGCACCATTTTTCATGTTTGGTACACAAAAAAATGCTTTTCCAAAAAAACACCCCCACCGGTGAAAATCTTACTATCAAGATCTATTGTTGGTACAGTAATCAATTTTCCATGTACAGTGAGATGGCCACCATGATCACCTGATTTGACCCCACTAGACTTCGTTATTTGAGATTCACAATTTATCTTATAAATGGAAGATATTCGAAATCAGTCAAACACTCGAAACAGTGTTTCAAGAATATGAAAATAATTTTTTCTCTTAGTAATCGAAGTCCTCTATGATAACATCCTAATTTTCCTATCACACAATAATAATTCAGTGTATCACTGTATTTTCCACAGAGATTCACTTGTAATAAAGATCAATTGATCTCTAAAAATAACAGAGTCAGATTAGATGACAGCTAATTAAGATTGACGGTTCCGAAACTGGGACTTTAGAGTTTGAAGTAATGCTATAGAAATTTGCTCGTTATAAACATTATTTCACTATATATGATAATATCGTCATGAATTTAAATACAACAATAATTTCAAATTGATTTTAATTAAACATTGGAAAGCTCGAAAGCTTTACGATTTACAATTAGATTAGAAATCTGATTCAATAACAATAACAGTTTTTTTTTTATTATTTAATAAATAGTATTGTGTCAATGTTAATATTGAAATGAATAATATACTTAATTATATCAAATCGAAAAGATAGTGTTAACAATAAAGCCCTCGCCTTCCAACAAAAGCCTTGATTTGAGAAAAATTCTTGAATGTTTTGCTAATTTCCTTTTGAAACTCCAATTAAATTCAATGTGTCTCATTCATTTTCATACAGATGAAAATTTGATAAATTCGAGATAAGTTAACCGAAATTTGATGTCCTAAATTTGAGATGGTTTCAGTGTGTAGATCTGTTTCGAATTTTTTTTCAGTTTATATAACTGACGCTTGGAGAGATTAATCTTGTCGGCAATAATTCAAAATTTCAAAACTAAAAATAAACCTACTTAAGACTTGATAACAGATTGTATCAATCGCACCAACCCCTTTTAAATTTGTTTATTTATTAATATTATTATTTTTAACTTGACATTAAAATATGGCGCCGGAAATAAATCTGGAAACCGTTCATAAATAATCAACGTTAGTTTAGTTATGAAAATATCTCAAATTCAGCAACCAAATTTTTGTCGGTTAGTCGGTTATATTTCCAGTTCCCGTGAGATTGCTTTTCAAAATGTAAAGGTTCCGGTCACGCCCTTATTTGACCTCGTCAATTCCCAGCATCCCCAATTCCAGTACCTGCTCCAGATAATTTTTTTCCTTATAGTTTATTTCAACCTGACGATGTTAATGATGATGCTTCTCTAACCGACGAAACTGGGAGAAAGTCTGGTCGAACCTGAAACCCAAGACCGGATATCGTCACCTGCTTTTCAAAATAGAGCCAAAAAGAAAAAAATTTGTAATACACACATTTAAAAGGGGGCTTGTTCGATTTCAAAGTAGTGGTGATGATGATTTGTCGAATCGTCACTCGAAGGTTTTGATTTCGAAATTGAGCCGACCCTTTATGATACGAAACAGCATGTTACCCGAAATTGGGAGAAAATAAGGGCTCGATAAGAGTATTATGCGAAATCGTTAGGTGTGAAAATGAGCTTATTAAGGAGCGCCATACGGTTGAGAGCCGCATTCGAAATTGGCCATTATGAAAATCTCTCAATTTTCATCTCGTAAATTTAAAGACTTTCACATAATCGGTAATCAAACTACTTGATAGAAATTGAAGATGAAGATTTGGTTACTAATCTTTTGTTGCATATTTGAAATTTTAGCGTAGGTGAAGTTTGTTATTCTTGAAATTTCGAGTAGTTCTCTTCTATTATGATGTTAAGTTGAATATTATGTTAATCATATGTTGATAAAAGGCGTTTCTATATCGATAAAATCAACATATTGACTATTAATAGAAAAACCTAAATCAAAAATTTCGATTAATTTCCCATAAAGGTCACCTAATAAAAATTCAAATCGAATCAAAATCAACACACAATAAAATTAAAGAAGGAGTGTAGAAATGTTAAACCTTCTGGGTCAAGTAGCGCCAAGATCGTAATCATACAAAAATTATTTGAATCCTGTTCGTTTTAACAACACACACACACACACAAACACACATATACAACACTCTCGTGTGAATTAATTAATTTGAAGAAAAAAAAAATATGTGGTAAAAATTCACCTGCTAGAAATTCCTATCAGACACATGACCTTGCGACAGGTGCATACAGTTGTGGCTTTAAAATATTGGTAATCCTGCAGGTGCCCGCGTTTTTTATTGTTTTTCTGTAAAAACAAAACGAGAACAATTTCGCAACAATTTGAATATTGATTGTTTTAAAATTATACGACGTATTCAATAATGATTAAAGAGGTGTGTAGACGCTCATTCATGTGACAATTGATAGAATCATAAAGCATGCCGACTGTTGTTATTGTCGATGATGATGATAATTATGATGATGACGATGATGATGAAATCGAATCAAATTAACATTTGTTAATTTGATTTCGATGATGAGTCATTGTATTGTGTGCAATTAATATCGATATCATTAAAATTTATACTATGACCCATTTTTATTCGGATTTGTTTTTTGTTATTAACTTATTATAAAGAGAACTATTGTGACTAATTGATTTTTTGTTTAGAGGGGAAAATATACGAAAAAATTGGAATAAGCAATGAAAAATGGCACTCCCCCAGCTATGCTTTAAGCTAGACATGAATAAATGACATTCCTAGAGAGTTTTACTATTCAATAGATGTTTAATGAGGTGTGGAAATTTTGAAATGTTACTAGTAAACACTTAATAATTTTAAACAAATCAGCTTACAATTATTTGCGATTTTTTCGATAAAAATCATAGAAAAAGAAATATTATTATCGCGAATAAGACATTGGAATCAATCAATTCGTAATTTTTTCATACGATTAAATTCTAATTATTGTGAAATACCAATCATAATTTTACGGTCTAAAATTACAGTATTTTGAATGAATTAGATATTTAAGTTTAATGAACAGCCAATATGTTCGTGATGGCCTCAAGTTATAATATTAAAATAAAAAAAAAAAATCAACTTTAGCTACTATTAATAATTTTCATTTTGCAAAATATACCACGATCTTCCATCTTGTAGATTCAGATCGTCATCATCATTCGATCATCATCATTATTTAGGTGTTTTGTCTCAGTAATGCACAGCGAGTATACAGGGCCGGCACTAAGCCAATATAATAATTGAGCCCTCCACTACAGCTTTGATTAAATATAAAAAATTATGTGAAATTTCCTTATATCCTATGATTCTCTAAATTTACAAATTGCTATAGTTTTTCCTAGTTAATTTCGGTGTTTTTATTGAGCCGGCCCTGGACGTATGTGAGTTTATAGCGGCGACTAATAGACGGGTAAATTAGAAGAAAATGACTATTCCAATCCGGAATGAAACGTTAAATACGAAATAATACACTGTAGGTGGTTTAGAATTGAATATAAGTGAGACAGGAATAAAGCGATTAACTTGTAATAAATACGGGGTTTGGTCGGTTGGTAATCCTTCTATTATCCAGCAGGCGAAATCACCAATTTACGACATCTCGGTTTATTATTGATTAATAATCATTTTTTTTTCTTCAGCGGTACATTTTTAAACTGTGTCTGTGTCTTGATTGAATTTCGTCGAGAATATTGAATTTGGGCCATCTATCCTATTAATCAGATGGTATAGTGCGAGTCTGTATGTCGCTGGTTCTCTACCCATGTTACCCGTGATCGATGGGCCCATTACCAGAGACAAGACTCTTCATGCCGACATTATCACTATTGCTTAAGACTCGATTTAACGCCATATTTGCCATAAGCACAAATCGTCGTGTGTATGTATTTGCCAACAGTATATAAAGAAGGAAGAGATACAGTTTTACGGTCATCTTAGATAAAACTTGCAACAACTTGCACCACAATTTCGAAAATTTTCTACATAATAAATCGTATGGAAATAAAAAAAAATATATACATATAAGTAGGTATATGTATATCGAAGACAGGAAGACAAATATTTATCTGTAACAATAAATAACGGAAATTTCGACATTTTCCCCGTGATCCGTTGGGATTCTTATAACGTCGTTCAACTGACCGTGAACTTGTCAAGTCTGATCAAATATATGAACTTTGATTAAATAAAATAATAATAATAACGTATCCGAATCAATCAAATAGAGATAGTGTCGGGTAAAGTTTAACAACCTTTTTTTATGTATAGACGTGTCTCTATAGTCTGTACTATAGTCATTATGAACTTGACCTAATCTTATTTTAAATTTATGCAAATTTCCATCGTGACATTCCATAATTTCCGTTTGAAAATTCAACGAAAACCGATCGAGATAAGACACATCCATATATTCATATTACAATCGAATATTCAATTTCAATATTGATAAATCAACAACAATAACGGTCTTGTTATTAGAGATTTGACAAGTAGCCGATTGCGACGTAGTTTTATAACATAACACACATGCTTCCTAATTTTTCACGTACGCACCTAGAAAAAAAATCAATTCCATTGTTAACAATTATTTGGTCTTTATGTTATGTTGAAATTATTATGAATAAGGATAACGCTACTATATTGAAAGTAATTGTAGCTGAAAGGGTGAATTATTGGCCATTATGCAATTGTTGCATTCAATAAACTATAATATTTGTTGATAATGATATATTATTGCTATTATTTAGGCGAAATATTATATCGAAACTGTAATTTGTAAGAATCAGACCTAGGGCTTGAATTACTGCAAAATGTCCATCTGAAATTTACACCAACTAAAACACTCTTGTACGTTTACAAGAAAAGTTTCAAGCTATAAGCTGAATTTATTTTTAGCGGAATATCTATTCTAATTTCAGTAAATATGCTTCTCCTAAAACATGCTGAGAAATTCTGGAGTTTCTTCGATAAAAGAATCGATAGATCAAAAAAAATAATTTGAAACTTTCATTTGGAAGAAATAAATCTGCAGGCTAAATTTTCTGAAAAATTGTCTAAGATTTTCCACAGACATTAATGAGAATTTATTTGAATTTCAATAACTAATATGGTCTTAATCGATAAACGAAATTACAAGTGGGCCTCACTAAAGCTGAAATATTGGAGAATTCGGGGCTAAATGGCGGCAAATCGGTCCAGAAAAACGTAAATTTTGTCTTCAAAAATAGTATTTTCGTCGAATCAGAGAGTCATCGATTGCTCAATAACAGAAATTAGAAGGTGTTGCCTTTTATTTATTAATAAAATTGTGCATTATTTCTTCAAAATCTCGTAGGTTTTTTATAGCTTTTCCTCAAATTCAATATTATTAGCATTATTATTATTATTGCGTAGGCTCTGTATAATCTGTGAATAATTAAATCAAATTATGATCCTTCCACTAAACAGGCTGATTTATGATAATTCAGTGAAAAATAACGTTGAATGTAAGAAAAAAATTGAGCACACAAAAGCGGAAAAAACTCGATAATATCTATTTATAATCCTATTAAAATATTTTTAATATTAATAAAATATATGGATTAGTAGCAATAAAATTAAATTGAATGGATTTATGAATGATTACTATTGTAACTTTCAACACAACTATAATAATGCGGCATTTTCGCGCCCATCTCTGGCCCTCAATTGTCAACTAACCAAAATCTTAATTGGATTATATCATTATTATTCCAACGTCATTATTATTATTATTATTATTATTATTATTTTATTAATGAAGGAAAGAGATAGAAATGTGAATAAAGGTCCGGTATTGTTTTTTAGTATCGAGTTCGTGACCTCGTGTGTGGCGCATGTTTTATTAATGATTTCAGGGCCCGTTTATTGTTAGCCAACAACATTGCCTATAATTTGTTAAAAAGTTCAAACTTTAAAATATTTGTAACAACAATTAATGAACTGTGTCTCATAGTCAGGTGGTTTCAGGCAATTCAGTTTCTATTTCACAAATAAATATCTCCAATCATTACCAACATTATTATTATTATTGATAATTTTTCCATTCTGAGATGATTTAAGACCATTGTTGTTTATAATTTTGCGGATATTATTGCAAAATGATGTACATTTAACATGTTAAACGTATATATCTTCGCAAGTGTCGGATGGAACTCTTTGATCCTTTTAAAAGTGATATAAACATTGTGGAGTGTCAGACGATATCTGCATATGATTACAACTTCATCGATTGAATATCGCACACACACACACACACACACACAAGCCCCTCATTAATATGTATAGGAATGTTTTTGCTTAAGTTCTTCTGACTTATGGTCATGTATCTATAATAAAACATTTTGTACTATTTTACGTTTGTATTGGTGACTATATCTATAGGTATATAACATATATCTAGTATTATTTCGCTGATCTAGGATTATGAATAGAATTGAGAAAGCTTTTATCATTTTTTCGTTTATTATTAAAATAAAATGTTAACTAGATTTATTGACAATATTGTTATGAATTATTAACTTGTTCCTTTTTGAAAATATATATCGAAATACCATTTGTGGCGTATGTTGTACATTGATATCTCCTATTATTGTATGTGCTGTTTCTTCAAACCGATACTGTTAGATTTTGAACAATTGCACAATTCGATGAATATGAACTCGGGCATTTGCACAAATTATGGCGAAAGTCGGGCGTATTCAGCGACAAATCTCCATCAATTTCCAAACAATAAATGATAAAATTAACAATAAATCGGTCGATTCGTCACAGGACGACTATGAGTCTTGAAAATTTCGAATTTGAATTGGAAATTGATCGATAATTGTAAAACAAGTGAATTTACCGAATATTCTAAAAATAGTATAATTACAATAGAATAATTATAGTGTCATTTGATCGAAACTTTATAGAATCAACGACACAAAAATAATAGAGGAAATAGTCTATGAAATTCAAATATAATTCTGAATGTATTTCGAGATTTTATCAGCTTAAAGAATGGACTTGTACACGATATTTTAAGACCGAATACTTACAAATAATCCATTGTTTTTGTTGTTAAAAGCTTGTAGCTATTAATTTAGAAAATTTGAATAATTCTGACATTAATTGAGCGAATAATTCACAATTTTCCAATAAAACTAAACTCCAATAGAACTCAATAATGAATTCGAATTAATTAATTAGCCTATAGTTATAAGTTGGAGATTTTTATGAAAGCTTTCAATACAATCATGTTTCGTTGCCATTGTTCCATATACGTGTATGTTGAGTTCATTTACAATGATGACTGTGAAATATTGTAAGACATTTTTCAAAAACTTCACTCTATCTCTGTTTTTTCGATTCAACACAAGAAATAATAATAATAATAATAATAATGAAATATAATAAATTACACAAAAAATTTGAAACGATTGTAATTTCAACTTTTTCACAGTTCTTTCAATCATTCAAGAAGAAAAAGTCCAATTACACAATTAAACTCATCATACGCCTATTTCCAACAGTTTTCTAACAGGTTGCTAGGTTAATTTCACCTGCCCACAATTCTAATTCTTGCATGATGGTGCCCACTATAGGAAATTAACAAATGATTCATCATCATCATCAGTATCATTAGAAGTTTTATTTTTTGTTTCCTATAACTATTTTGATTTCCACCAACTAAAAGAGAATGTATGGTAATTAGTAATTATATTGGAGCATCCGCATCTGGAACGTTAACGTTATTTGGATATTTTCGATATAATCATAATGATATAATAATGTATGTATGGTGCCGATTTGTGTCGACCTTTCACACAAAACAGGTCTTATTTTGGGGAAGTGTATGAAAATATCGATGCAATTCCATTGTATGTAAATAGCGATCGCGCACCCATCCGATAGTCATCGCGGCCACGATATAAACCTGCACCACCTGAACCCATCTCACACACACACACACATATACACAAACAAATATGTACATTTTATATACCTATGTATGAAAATTGCGTAGGTGTAACCCGATTGAAATGCAATTTTATTATTATCGTTGAATTTATTCTTGTTCAATAATAATAATAACAACGTTCGAAAACTTGGGTATATTTAGTAACTTTAGTTGTATGATGAGCTGTATTATTGTGTTGTAGTGTTTATGGTTTTGTAATTGAGTAGATAACGTGAGTCATGCCCAGTCATTACTAGCCAATACCCATCCTTTTAAATATTACTCACAAAGTCTGGAAGTCGTTAATGTAAACGAGCTTTTACAATATAGTATATATTCATGTACAAGTCGAATGTTGTTCACCTGCTAATTAGCCTGATCATTTAATAAATATTAACAACATAAAAGAAAAAAACAAAAGTTAAAATGATTTATATTTTAGTCGGCAAAAGTTAAACTGTAAAAGGCGCACAAATGACTCCATTTCTACCATAGTTGTAATAACATAAAAGGTTAACACTTATAGTTATTTCTTTCTATTATCAAGTGACTCCGGTAATTCAACATTTTTCTCTCTTTTACGTCTATGCCTATCACCAACTGGAAATCTAACAAAAATGCCCGTCTTCTTATTTTTGTTTAAATCATAGCGAAAAATCCGCACAACAATAAATCATCGAATATTTCTCACAAACTAATAATACGTCAACCGTAACGAACTTACCTTTGGCTAAAAAGATAAAAATGTCAATATTTTTTTCGTTGTTGTTGTTGCTGTTGTTGTTCGGAAATCGTCCAGTTCTTGTTTAGTTATGTGAGATTTTTGATCACGATCTCGATTCAATTCGATGAAATATGCAAAAATAATTGAACAATTTTACAGATGTTGTGTATATTGGAGTGAACTACACAATTTCAATATTCTCTCAGGGCTCTTATACCTATTCAATCTATCTAGAGTCTGAAACTTTTATCTTGAACGGTGCTCATCTCTTGAATGTCTAAATAAGTTGCCGCTATTGCAGACCTGCCCTGAATTAATCACAATTTTATTGCAATTTACCGTATTATAAACGACACGTTTCTAAGTAGTTGGATTGAATTTAAAATAATAATAATAAAACAAAAAAAAAAAAAAAATCGATTCGAATCGAGAGACAAAGAGCGGCTAAAATCAGATGGTGCCGATAATGGCGAAGGTAATGACCAGGATGATGACGATGTTGATGGTGGAGAGGCACCTGTTGCTTACACTTTAATTAAATTGCCTTGTACTTTTGCTTTCGTTCCATGGCCCCCATATACCTACCTTTATAAATCGACCATTGAAAATCGCTCAAAAATGCACCCAACAAGAGGAATATTAGAGATCGATCGCCATATGGCGCGGATTCTATCATCATCATCATCATCAACAGTGGGATCATCAAAGATTTTACTGGACGTTGTTAGTACCCCATCAAACGGAATTTCACGATCGCATCATCTCTTCTAAACCAGCTCAACTTTAATACCAACAGATCGAGATATACATAGAGAGAAAGAGAGAGAGAGAGAGAGATGAATTCAAGACAGCCTCCCACTATACATTCTTTCTTCGTGAGGCTACTTTATTTCGCTGGCAATATGGATCACCGGGTAAAAGTTAAACGACCGCCTGCAATATTGTTCAGATAGGTAAGGTAGGTATAAATATTATTGTTGTTGAGAATATTGGTGGATTTTCGATATTGTTTATTTTGGTATAAATGGATTTTGTCGATGATCGATCATTGGTGTGTGCATGTTGAAATCGGCCACTAGTCAGGAGACAATATTCGAAAAGGTCACGATTACAATTCTGACCTCGACGATTTATTGGTAAAAACGTTGACAATAAGCCCCCTCAAACAACGGGCGTAAATAATAAATTATTGACCGAGTATTTTCAGGAAGAATTATAGCACCGGCGACTGTATATCTTACCTAAATCAGACAGCAACTTTCTCGGTGAAGTTTATTTTTGAAATGTCACAGAAATAACAGACAGATTAGAATCAAATTTTTTTTGTTTTTATTAAATAAAAGTATAAAAATCTGTATATGTGGTTTATATTGAAACCTAAGGCACTATACAAAATAAAATGGCATAAATTTAACATTAA
>JAZBGZ010000094.1:60349-82119 GCA_037414795.1 Stenodera caucasica | reverse complement strand
TTATTGTATTTTTTCGATGATTAATCAATTTTAATTGAGTCAATTGAAGGGTCAAGATTCAGTTGGAGCGGCTACAGCTTTCATATTGTATTTTATGGCACGACATCAAGAAATACAAAAAAAAGTCGTTGGGGAATTACAGGAGATTTTCGCTGATGATTTTAAAAGAAGTACAACATTCGAGGATTTGAATAAAATGAAATATTTAGAGCAATGTATTAAAGAAACGTTGAGATTATGTCCGCCTGTTCCAGCAGTGGCTAGAAAACTTCTTCAAGAAGTATCATTAGGTTTGTTTGACGCAAAAATCATTATTTTGGCGCAACTTTCAAGTTTCCCGCGTTAAAATGATCAAATTCCCGCCAAATTCCCAACTTGATATGAATTTCACAAAATTCTTCTCTTTTATTTCAGGCAAAATTACATTACCAGCTGGTTCGAATTTATTTATTTCACCATTTATAACACACCGCCTACCTCATATTTATCCAGATCCTTCCAAATTTAATCCTGATCGTTTCTCAAACGAAAATCTATCAAAATTACATCCATATGCTTTTATACCATTTATGGCTGGTCCTCGGAATTGTATTGGATATAAATTCGCTATATTAGAGATGAAAATGATTGTATCAGAGATATTACGAAATTATCAACTCAAATTATGTCCAGATCATGAAGAACTCAATTTAACATATCGTGTAACTACACGAGCCAAAGGTGGAATTTGGTTAAGACTTGATAAACGGGAATTAAGTGTAGAATAACTAGATCAAGTAAAATATGATTAAGATTATGTAGAGTTTTTCCAATAATAAATAATATTCAATGCAGTTGTTGAAATTGTTACAAAATCCTCATCTTTATCTTCTCAAGTTTGACAGAGACTCAAACACTGGATCGATTACTAATATTTATCTCGTTGAAATTTAGCACACAGTTAAAGGTGCTTGAATACCACCATTTGAAATTTTTTTTCAATTTTCCACTATTATCTATTTTTAAGATCAAGGCTAACTTGATTCTTTTCAATGGAACACGGATTCAAATTTGATATTTTCGAAAAAACCGTTTTGTTTTTTTTTTGTTAATTCGGTTATGTGACACAGACGGCAATGAACTAACGATAGATAAATAAAAAAAAAAAAACACTTCCAAGGCTAACTAAATCTAACATTTTTTCAAACTTTATTAATTCGATAAGTTTTTGAAGTGAAATTTTTATAGCGAGACTAGTTAATCTGAATGATCTTGACAAAATTCAAGATTATGGAGTGTGGAAGTAAGGAGGACAATCTCCGTATATAGAAAAATTAGCATGCGCCTTACCTATACAGGGTGATTGAGATTCGAGGGCCACCATGGGGATCTCAATTATCTTAAGTCCTAGATCCATGGTTTAGAGTTGCTAAATTTTCTGCTCTTCAATAATATGCAAACAATTTTCAGATAAATGAAATGGTATCATGAAAAACTCCAAAAAATTAAGAAAATCGAATTTTAGTTATTTGGCCATAACTTTTCAATTCTTCAAGATTTTTCAATTTTGAGGAAATATTTTTGTTGCAACTTTTAATTCTCATCTAATATTTCTAGTGGTATATCGATTCGTTTTTGTTTAATTGATATCAACTATTTCATTTCTTATAGACGCCATTTTGGATTTTTTTTCTCAATTTAACAATTATTATTATTACTAATAATAATAGAGAATTACCTCCATGTTGTCTTTCTTGTTGTATCTGCCTTTGTCATGCTCGAAATTTTCCAACACGTTTTTTGCATTTTCAAATTTCAACACTTGAATAAAAATAAGGTATTCGACACTAACTTTTTCAAACGATTAACACTTAGTTGGAATAAATTATTTAACGCTAAGTCATGGTGAAATTATTGAAATATATGCGTTTGTTGATTTTTAGTCCTGCATTTTATATGAGATGAATGGCTTCCTTGGCAACCGCAATTAACAAAAACAAAAATTAATGTGCTCCTTAGTAACGTAGTCCAGGCAACGTAGACCAATTCCTATATTGACCCTCGATTAATTAGTCAGCAATAAACAAAAGAGGAAAATCATGGCTAGCGAGAAATATTGTGTTCCTTAGCAACGGGAATAAATAATATTTGTACTTGTTATTATCGAGTAGTGAATAATGTTTCATTTTAAATTCAAAGTCATTCGGACTTCACTTCAAAAATGTCCATGAAATATACTTTGATTAAGATGGCGCCACCTGTATCAAAAGTTCCAAATTAGAAAGAAAACTCTAATAATTAGAGTAGGACACAATTAAACACCAACAGTTTAGATCAAAATCTGATTGCCTACTAGCACCACTCTTATTGCTCGTTTTTTGAGAGCACTTTTCATTAAAAGTCCCATAAGAGATTGTCCACCGCACTTCAACACTTCATATTCAAGATGAAACGTTATTTACTGCAGTTACTAAGAAACACGATGCTTTAGTTCTGGCCATCATTTTCAATCATTAAAATTGATTTTATATGAAAGAACACATGTGCTCCTCAGCAAAGGCACTAAACAAAGAAAAATAGTGGATAGCAAAAAAGTCTTTCGTACATAGTACATATAAGTATTAATTTAATCATCTTGATTTGCATGCTAATGAGAAGAAGTTTGACTTCAATTATGCGCTTATATGGATGAAGCGCACATAATTTTTTTTGAAGTTTTGATCACTGAATTCAGAAAACCATATGCTTTTCAAAAATGTCAAATTTGACCTTTTGTGTTGTTTTGAATAAAAATCAA
Organism: Stenodera caucasica; assembly: GCA_037414795.1. Lineage (NCBI taxonomy): Eukaryota > Metazoa > Arthropoda > Insecta > Coleoptera > Meloidae > Stenodera > Stenodera caucasica. Next base: position 79,343 of record JAZBGZ010000094.1, on the reverse strand, counting down.
TTGAGTCTTGTATGCCCAAAACAAATGAAGATAGAAATTTGGAAAACATCTTAGACGATCGTACCTAACTACTTTAAATCTTGTACTAAATTTCAGTTTAATGTACAAACTGACTTGAAGTCTCAGAGTCACCCATTGATGTCTTCTAAGTTGTTTCTAATCACTAAGGCGCTTTTTTTCTTGCGCACCAAACTATACTCTTCTTTTTTACTTTAACATACCACCAAAGACTCGTCAGGTTTAGTCCTCTTCCGTCTTTTTTTCTAGTTTAAGTTATCCAAGAGATGGATGCTCAATATATTTATGTTGTAGAAGTGTTTGTTCGTTGCTTTTAGCGAGAAGTTTTGTTTTTGTTTGTCTAAAAGTTTGAATTATTTTAATATTGATCTTTTCATCATTTGCTTAAAAATGCATTGATAGAGCTGAGTGTCTCCTCAAATGCCTCTACATTTTTTCATATCTGATACCTAGTTTTTCTCTTTTTGTCTTCATGTGAAGCTTCGTGTTAAGACAAGTTTAATTTGGCTGTCTTGGCGTATGGAACTTCTTGCTCATTCATATTTATTTGTATATGCTCTTCTTGTTTATTAGTGAAACCAATGAACAGATTCACCTTTATTCAATTTGATCTTGAATTTCTCACTCCGGTTTTGGAGTTTATTTTGTTAATCTATGGGCCTTAACGGAGGAATAACGTCGGCGAAAATAGCAAAAGATGCAGTTATCTGAGTCTGGTAGATTACACGCGGAGAGAAGCTGAAGGACCGGACCCAAAACACTGCACAGAATCGAAGTTTATATTTCCTTATGATCAGAGTAAGCATTATCCTGAGCCTTGTGCCATGTCTAAAAGATGAAGCTTAGCAAACTTTTCTCACTTCTTGAGCATTTTCTATGCTATTGGTAACATTGTACAGTTGATCTAGGTTGGAGTGGGACTAATTTTTTTCTTTCTAAGACTGGGCTCATTCTTTCAAGGAGCAAGTCTTCGTATACTTTGAGTATAAGAGGCAACTGCGAAATTGGTCTATAAAAAGAAACTACATGAGGCGGCTTACCCGGCTTTGGTATCATAACTATTTTTGATACTTTCCACAATGAAGGAACATATTTTGATTTGATTGTAGCATTGATAAGATAGGTCAATTTAACAAGAGCTACTAATTGGAAGCTATTTTGATATTTATCCTATTATCAGGTCGAATCCAGGAGCCTTGCTAATAAATAAATCGAGCTTAAAGAGCCACACAATAGGATGGCAAAATGCCAACGGTTGGCGAATCATGAGCTATTCCAGAATCCAATATTCTGGTTCCAAACTATTGTTTGGTACTTACCAGAGAGAAATTTAGAATTTTATAAGGCATAATCATTGGGCATTACGGACTAAACAAACATCTACACCGGATGGGGATTGTAAATAGCCCCATCTGTCGATCCGTATTTGGAGATGTCTGGCTCAGAGTGGCTGAGGTCGCTAGCGCCCCTCTAAACATCCTGCTCAGTTTCGTTCTAAGCATTGGGCCTGAGTGCCAAGAAGCTGCAATTGTTGCACCCTCCCTATCAATCCAGAATACAGGATCCTATTTTTGATTTATATTATATTTATTTCTTTCATAACTTCTTTTACAGGATTATTTCTTCGAGTGATTGTTCATTCTCTTCTCGAGAGTTGGAGGCTTAGAAGATTTTCTCTAAATGAGCGCGACAAAGCATTTTGCTTTTTGGTCACTACTTCTACCTCAGGTACCACTCTTTTTCCAATTAATGGGATCTACATTAGTGATTTTTTCAACCATTCTGTCATCTTCCACAGAGAATAGTCCGTGGATCAATCATTAGTCAACTAATTCAAACGGGAAATAATTGTTTTTTCTTTTAATTCTTCTATTTCTCTTTAGCTGTTTTTTTAGGTTATTTAGTATCGATTTGTCACAAAGAATTCTACTTTGGAAGACTTTTCTTCTTGTTTTTAATCAATCGCGACCTAATTGCGTTACCATGACAACTTACAATGATAGAATCATTAACGTCCGCATATACTTCCATTTCCGTTTCCTTTGTAACTTAATTATCAATTTCTAATTCTTAACTTCTTATTAATTTTCTAGTTATCCTCAACCTCTCTTCATCATTGACATTTTTTCTATGTAAATTATAGGTTATTTTGCTTGATAATTTGCTTCATAATTTCCTTATTTCTCTCAATGATATTTTCGATGGAATTGTGTTTGTTGGTGGAATTTTGTTTTTGATATAATTTTAAACGAACAGAATTTTATTAATAATATGCTAAATTGAAAATTTTATTTATCCCATTAACAGTTCCTTTTACATAATTAACTTAACAAAAAAAATTTTCGTCTTCTGTCATCTATCTCTTTCATACATTCTCATACAATGTGTAAAAAGAGCAAGACAGAAAAACTATTATTTACCTATACCAAATAAATCCAAATTTCGAATCAAAAAACCTGTGATCTTTCACAATTGTGAAACCTTAGCAAAATTTCCTCAAAACGGTAGAAATTTTGAAAATTTAGTCTTATTTTTCTCGTTTTTTTTTGCATGTGACGCTGTTTAATTTTAGAATTTCTTCATCAAAAAAGTTGGGGTATTGATGATATTTTAAAAATAATTGCAGCAACTGATAGAGCATCAAGTGCTCACCTTTCATACCAAATTTCATGATTTCATCTTTACCAATTTCGGACATATTAAAAATTACACCTTCATAGGACCGTAGCTCCTTTAGGAGGTATTTTACGAACTTTGTTTATCGGAACTTTACTTCCTATTTTCAATTATAGAATAAACTGATGAAATATTGCATCAAGTTATCTATAAACTGGTGATAACCATGGAAACATTCAAAGCAACAATCTCTTTTTGATTCGAAAATAACACTTTTTTGATAATGGATTGTTTGTCAAACGTTTCCATGGCCAGCATCAGATTATAAAGGTAACTAGATGATATTGATTATCTTAAGTATTTTATTTTCAAGATATTTTGCACTTAGCCTTCACAAAATATCATGTTGTTGAATTGAGAAAAAGAAATTCTATTGAATAAAGTTAAAATCCAAAATGACCTCCATAAGAAATAAAGAAGTTGGTTTTATTAAACAAAAACTAATCGATATATTTGAAAATCAAAATGAAACGCAGAATTAAAAGTTACAACGTAAAATATTTCCTCAAAATGGACAAATTTTGACGAATAAAAAAGTTATAGCCAAATAACTAAAATTCGACTTTCTTAATTTTTTGCAGTTTTTCATGATATTGTTTCATCTACCTAAAAATTGTTTACATATTATTGAAAAGCATAAAATTTAGCAACTTTGCCAAATTTAAACCATAGATCTAGGACTTAAGATAACTGAGATCCCCACGATGGCACTCGCATCTCAATCACCCTGTAGATATCATAAATGGAGCAATGATGAATGATGAACAAAACATATAGTTGGCTGTGAAAGTTCATTGTAACCACAGCCACAATAGAGATTTTGTACGCCAATTTTACGATATAATATATAATTTTTAACGTTAAATTTCGAGCAATTACGTGAATGGATAAACGTTAATCAAGGGTCCTAAATTGATTTATATACAATAAAATCGAGCTCGGGTATTTCCCCCAAAAAAATTTAACAATTCTATGTATTTGCTATCTTCTGCACCATCCTCATTGCACTTTCATCACACAAATATGCCTAAAATTGAGCTAGAAATTCAAAAATGAATATACAGAGTGACCAAGAAATACTGTTTAAGTTGGCAATCCTATCTGGAGGTTTTTTGTGTTTAATGATTTGCAACACTACACCGGAAATCTCTGTATAACAGATAAACACTTCACGGAAAATTTTTAGGTTATGTGAATTTATTGTCAGATTAAAATTGTAAAAGTTGTAACAATAACAATTTAGAATACCCCTTGTGGGGGGTCATTGCTTTGAAATATAAAAAATAAAGGAGGTGAAAGTGTTCAACCTAACCTAAAAACATAGCAATCAAGAAAATCTTTCCGTTAAAGGATATCAGAGAAGATGTAAAAACTCGACAAATGATTAAATGTCAATTAAACGTCAAAGTAGTTGTCAAACAGCAGGAAATGGTTCCAGTTCTACCATTTTAAAATACAATTCAGAATTGCCAATTTAAACAGCACTTCTTGATCACGCTGTATAAGAACCGGAAGTGTGTTAAAATTGAAAATATCTTCCTTAAATTCAAAAATTTGTTAAAGTTCACAAATTTTCACAACAAAATCTTGAATATTTTCCGAGATTCGTCCAACTGACGGTCGTCGTGAAACATCCTGTATATTTCTCATAATTTTGAGCTCCACCCTTTGATCCCATCCCTATGGCTGTCACCCTAATGAATTACTGACAGTCTACTCAAATAAAACAAGCAACATTTGACCTTCGAATTTGAGAACTAACTCGAGTCCACTGGGCCCTCAAAAGGATGGAGAAGAGTTCTCTTTTGATTCTCATCTCATCCTTGAACGTCTTTTCTCGATTTTCCTGTTATCCTTGACCATGTCCATCCATAAATTAATTATCAATTAAGTATATCATAATCAAATGAATAAATATTCAATATTACAAAAATTTGAATAATAAAATTGAATTAATTTTTGTGAGCGAAATTTTAATTGAGTCGTATTTAAATCCGCGGAATTATTGTCCTTGTTAGTTTTATTATTATTATTACTATTATTAATACTATTATTATTATTAACTAGTAGTATTATTATTGAATATTTTACAAGAGAGCGTTATGCGGCGTTCACATTACCGAGCCGAGTCAAGCCACACGTTCGCGAACTTCTCAAAATACAGTGAACGTTTGGCTTGGTGATGTGAGCCTCGCTTTAGATTTTCAAATTGAATCATGGATGAAATACAAATTCAATGTGAATATTTCCGAGTTGTTTATACGTTTTTTTTTTGTCTGTATGATCAATGAAAACAAAGTTTTTGTTTGATTTCATCAATAAAGATTCAGTGAGATATCGTCTATGGGATCGGGCTTTTCACGATGTTCTCTTTCAATTTCGATGGTGAGTGGTGGATTACCCAAAAAGTGTTCACTTTAAGAAAATCGTAATGTTTTAGTTATTTGTGGTTTTTTCAACAAACTCATTAATTCGTACTTTATCGCATTTTTGGTGATGTTTTTGATTATTTATTCAAGAAATTATTTAAGAGCCGTATATTTAGCATTTACCCTATCAGGACCACCGGCATTACCCATTTTGGGTAATGTTCTATTAATTACCGATAGTCCAAGTGAGTAATTTTTCTATTTTGTTCATGTTTTTGATGAAGTAATTTTAATTAAAATAAATGAGAATTTCCTTAGAGCTGATTTACTATGGTGAGAATCTCACGAAATTGTTTGGATCGATTATGAGGGCCTGGATATCGATTATGCCAGTTTTTTTCATAGTCGAACCACAACATCTGCAAATTATATTGAGTAATAATCGAATTTCCGAAAAGAATTTCTTTTATACATTTTTACATAATTTTCTTGGTGATGGATTGATCACAAATAACGGTGAGTAATAATAATGTTTTTCTCAAGAAAATTCAATTGAAATTCAGGTTGTTTACAATACGATGACCTTCACATTTGAAGCATTTGAAAATGGTGAAATGAGGAATTATCGTTTCAAACAGGAAATAATTGCTGGAATTCTCAATTCAAACATGAATTTTCTTTTATTTTTCGAAAATTCTATTTTGTTATTTGTAATGTTGGTAATTTACATATGATATACTTTCGAAATCGTTTTTTACGCTAATCACGGTAATTTAATTCTATAACCTTCCCCGAAGTAGAGCAAATATTATTGGAAATATAAAAAAACTCACTTATTTTGCTTGAATTATATATAGGGTGTCTCAGCGAGACCGTTCGTTAGAAGTTTCCAGTGAACTAGCCATAATAGAAATGTGAAAATCAAAACTTGAACATAAATGGCTTTGTTCTTTTTAACTAAAATATTTTTAGATCTCTAGCGTTTCCGTTTAGACCGGAAGCTGCCATCACTTTGTTATTTTAAATGAAACACCCTAAATATTTTTGCATTTTCAGATGTAAATCATTATTTTAAATCTTTTTTATTGAGACAATACTATGTCCATCTATTACGGTTTTCGAGATAAAAATTCTTTTCCGAAATTTTTCGCAACTTGTTGAGGTTTACAAAATGGGCTGAAACTTCTATTTGAAACGAGATAGAAAGATAAAACTCAATTCAGTTTGTAGTTTAGGGATCCCTTCAACGTCAAAATCCTTCAAAATAAGAATTTTTGTTCGAGAATAATTCCAAAACTCATAACTTTTCAGCAAGAATTGAAAATGTAAAAAAATCAAAATTTTCAAATAGAAAGCCCTATTTTTTATTTGATAATCGAATCAAAGATAAAATTTGCTACAAAATAGTATAACATGTTCCTATACATAAATCGCATCGTTTTTGAGTTATTTCCAAAAAACTGAAAATTTTAATTCTTCACCCATTATCTATGTCGAGTATGCTATGAATGGTTGCTATGGATACGATAAATAATTTTTTCAGCGAAAGTAACCAATAAAAACAACGCACTTAAGAGATAATTATTGTTATAAACGTCAAACATTTAACATTTGAAAAAATTATTTATCGTATCCATAGCAACCATTCATAGCATACTCGACATAATGGGTGAAGAATTAAAGTTTCTAGTTTTTTGGAGGTAACTCAAAAACGATGCGATTTAGGTATAGGAACATGTTATACTATTTTGTAGCAAATTTTATCTTTGATTTGATTCTGTAATAAAAAATAGGGCTTTCTATTTGAAAATTTTGATTTTTTTACATTTTCAATTCTTGCTGAAAAGTTATGAGTTTTGGAATTATTCTCGAACAAAAATTCTTATTTTGAAGGATTTTGACGTTGAAGGGATCCCTAAACTACAAACTGAATTGAGTTTTATCTTTCTATCTCGTTTCAAATAGAAGTTTCAGCCCATTTTGTAAACCTCAACAAGCTGCTAAAGTTTCGGAAAAGAATTTTTATCTCGAAAACCGTAATAGATGGACATAGGATTGTCTCAATAAAAAAGATTTAAAATAATGATTTACATCTGAAAATGCAAAAATATTTAGGGTGTTTCATTTAAAATAACAAAGTGATGGCAGCTTCCGGTCTAAACGGGATCGCTAGAGATCTGAAAATATTTTAGTTAAAAAGAACAAAACCATATATGTTCATGGTTTGATTTTCACATTTTTAATATGGCTAGTTCACTGGAAACTTCTAACGAACGGTCTCGCTGAGACACCTGTATATTCTAATAAACATAAGAAAGATTTCCAAAATGGTCAAATCTCACTCGTCCTTTTGTACTGGACGAGAAATAATTCGATATTCTCTACAAATGATCGAGACAAAGACTATTTTTGTGTTAGCTGATTTTCATTTTGAATTTCATAACTCTAGGAATAAAATGGAAGAATTCACGTAAACTAATTCAACCGTATTTTCATCAAAATGTCCTGAAATTATTTGTCAGAGCATTCAATGAACGTTCCAAATTATTGATCAATCGATTACCTATCGAAACTGATGTTAACATAACCACATTTATTAATCGAACAGTTCTTGAGATACTCCATCGTAAGTTATCTATTCGAAAAATATATATTTGAATTAATTCAATGAAAATTTTTAGAAAGTATTCTCGGAATTACATTAGAAGATTTCGACCATTCACCATTCCGAAAGTATATCTGAATTATACAAGATGTCCGTTGTATGACAACCGGTCTAAATACCTCGTCTCTTAATGAGACGATCCAAATGAAATTTCCGAATCCAAAAATAGAGCACTCAAACTATATTTGAGCAACGAAAAGTTTCTCATCATTTGACCAAAAGTACCGTTGATTGCGAGGAGCTTTTCATTTATCCACCCTCTGATGAGACAAAATAAAAATATGTTCTCCTAGCTCATATGAGAGCAATGAAAATTGAATTTATCGACTTTTTTGCTAGCTGTAAATTATATTTGTTTATTGTCTATGCGAAGGAACACATGTATCCATTCTAGATAGAGTTGATAAGCATAGTAAAAATTATGACTTGCAAAAAAGTACTGTGTTCTTTAGTAACGGCAGGGAACAAAAATGATGGCTAGTGAAAAAGCATTATGTTGCTAAGCAACGGTTGTAAATAATGTCTCATGTTTGAATTACGTTGAAGGTCATTCTAATTCACTAGTTGAGTTATGGAACTTAAACTTCAAAAATTATGCAATTTTTCAATTTTCAACGATTTACCCAAGGTCTGCGCCGATCAATCTCAAAAGTGAAAAATACTTTTGTCGCACAAAAATTCAGCAAATTTGTTCTTTGTTTGAACACGAATTGATAAGAATTTGTCTATAAATGATAGACAAAATGGAGAATTGATAACGATTTCCAGTGATTCTAGTCTAGTCTGGGGCTCGAATATAGCTCGAGTGCTCCAATTTGATGCGCGAGAATTTCAATCGGATCTTCTCATAAACAGCCGAGATATTTAAACCGGCTGTCGTACGGCGGACATACTGTAATTTCGAAGATCACATCACAATAAATCGAATCTATTTCAGAGGAAAAGTTCTCTTAACTGATCGTATTGCGAAGCCATGGCTTTTATTCGATTCATTTTTCAAAATGACGAAAAGCGCTTTGAATGAACTACAACAAAAAAACAATTTACAAAATTTTACGAGAAAAGTAATTCGATTTACAACGTTATTTTCGAAGAGTTATTTGTGCTAATTCGAGTAGATTTTAGAAACTAAACTAGCTGACGCAGTTATTGACGGAACGAAAATACCGGAAAATTTGATGGAAATGTTCATCGAAATTAGAAGAAAACATCCAGAATTCACAAAAGAGAATATTGTCAATGAGGCTTGTACTTTTATGTTGGCTGTAATTTTATTGTATTTTTTCGATGATTAATCAATTTTAATTGAGTCAATTGAAGGGTCAAGATTCAGTTGGAGCGGCTACAGCTTTCACATTATATTTTATGGCACGACATCAAGAAATACAAAAAAAAGTTGTCGGGGAATTACAGGAAATTTTCGCTGATGATTTTGAAAGAAGTACATCGTTCGAGGATTTGAATGAAATGAAATATCTGGAGCAATGTATTAAAGAAACGTTGAGATTATGCCCCCCTGTTCCAGTAGTGGCTAGAAAACTTCTTCAGGGAGTATCATTTGGTTTGTTCTACGCAAAAATCAACAATTTGGCGGGAACTTTGAATTTTTAGCGAATGAGCGCAACTTTCAAGTTTTCCGCGCTAAAATTGATTTGAATTTCACAAAATTCTTTTCTTTTATTTCAGGCAAAATTACATTACCACCTGGATCAAATCTATTGATTTCACCTTTTATAACACACCGTCTACCTCATATCTATCCAGATCCTTTGAAATTTGATCCTGATCGTTTCTCAAACGACAATCTATCAAAATTACATCCATATGCTTTTATACCATTTATGGCTGGTCCTCGGAATTGTCTCGGATATAAATTTGCTATATTAGAAATGAAAATGATTGTATCAGAGATATTAAGAAATTATCAACTCCAATTATGTCCAGATCATGAAGAACTCAATTTAACATATCGTGTAACTACGCGAGCCAAAGGTGGAATTTGGTTAAGACTTTATGAACGAGAATCAAGTGTAAAAAAGCTAAATTGAGTAAAATTCGATTAAGTTCATGTAAAGTTTGTTCAATATATATATTTAATTTGTAACAAATCATCATCTTTATCCTCTCTTGTTCGACAAGTATTCAAACATTGGATCGATTTCTAGGATCAACTCAAAAAATTAATTTTCCCATCCATAATAATCATAAATTGAGCAATGATAAGTTCAGTGAGCAAAACACATAGTTGGGCTGAGAAAATTCGAGCCACAATAGAGAAAATTCGTAATTTTCAATATAATATTTTGAACAGCAATGCGAATGAACGAACGATAGTCAGGTATCCTTGTACAACAAAATCATTCATAACTGGTCGATTTCGGGTATTTCCCCCCAAAGAAATTCAACAAAAGCCCTATTTTCGGTCCTGATCACGATTATGTATTTGGAAATACTCATAATTCCAAAGCCAAGAAATATTTCACAGTATGATTTCAAGTCCCTTCTATAGACCTTTTGGTCTATAGCAGTCACCCTAGTAAATTGCTGATAATCTTTCCAAAAAAAAACAAGCAAAGTTTGACCTGCAAACTCGAAAACCAGCCCGAGTTCACTGAACCCGGGCTTCCAAGCTGTATCTTTTATAATAATTACCATCTTTCGTCTTAAGCGAAGACATTTATAGTTGAAGCAATTATTAAATTTACACAAGTTGTAGATAAAAGTATTTTCATTGGTGGAAGGAGCTAATTTTCCCGGAATTTTCCGCTGTGTTTGGAAAATATCCAATCAAAGAGTCGAATGTAAGGGCTTTTATGGGGGCAGAAAATTGCGATTTAGGCAACCAAACTTACACACAACCCTCCATTTCAACAAAAGTTATAAATAACAAAGAATAATAATCGATTCTTTCAAAAAAAGCACACTACGTTTCAATGATCGACGAATTATAATTCCGATGATATAATCTAGAAAATATTCATCAATAAAAATTCACTGAATATATTAATCTTGACATAATATTTTGATGTTTTTCCTATAAAAAAAAACCTGATTTTACGTATTTACAACATAATTCTCTATCTAATTATAATTTGACGCTTGAGTCAAATTAATTTATAATGGAATAAGGAAAATACAATAAAATGAGTTTAGCAATAATACTGTAGTGATTGATAATTCGCAACTAATACCAGATTTTCTCAAAATCGTTTTGAAGTTTGGCCAAATTTTTGAATTATGCTCGTATTTATTCTAAATTTTGTAAAAATTTGACAAACTAAAAATTATCTGTTATAGAAAAAAAATATGGGATCGACGAATAAGCAAATTGCATTTAGAATTCGAAATTCAGATAATTCGAAAATTGGAAATTTCACGAAGTGGCGAGAAATATCAAAATTTGAAAAAAAAATAAACAACTGTCAACTTTTTACTATCTAGAAATCTATAAATTTTAGCAAGTCGGTGGAATTTTTTTTTTTTTTAAATAATTGCTCCACTTAGACTGTCTGAACTAGTAAATAAGATAATAAAAATATTTTTTGCGTTTTCTTTTGATTCTCGTGTTAACCTTGAACATTTTCCTCTCGATTTTCCTGTTACCCTTGACCATGTTCATCCATAATTTATCAATTATCTATATCAAGTGAATGAATAATCAATATTACAAAAATTTGAATGATAAAATCAAAATAATTTCCGTAAGCGAATTTTCAATTAGCTTGTATCCCTTGTATTCCCTACAAAGAGCTACAATGAGTAGTGAAGAGATACACCGGAAATGGACCAATAAGATCTGAAATCGTCATCAACAACGAATCAGTAGAGCAAGTTAGCTTAAATTTTTAGGTTATCAAAGAAGTTGACGTTGGAATGAAAATCGAAATCAATGGAACTATCAGACGCACCCTTAAAAACAAGGTACTCCCTAAGAAAATGTTGAAATCCTATAAAATATTATCAATAACCATATTTATGTATGGGGGTGAAAACTGGGTACGGAAGACGCATCCAGAGCTCTGGAATGCGATTTCTGGATACACCCGAATGGACAGGAAGGGGAATACAGATAATGGGCAAGAATTAGACATAAACAATTTAGACGGAAAAATTGAAAAATGTTGAAAGAATAAATCGAAGAAGGTTACCTAAGAAATAAATGAGATCCTTACAGGATGACAGGATGACAGGAACATGGCAAGACTCTGGAAGAAGATTAAAGATAAAATTGAACAATAAGTGCCAAATAGGAACAGAAATCTTCAATTGCGTAACGGAAATATTCCAAAACATGAAATACAAATTTAATGTAAATTTTTTCGAGTTTTTTGAAACTTTTTTTTGGTCTAGCGTTATAAATTAATACTAAGTTTTTGTTTATTTTTCACAATTGCGATTTAGTGAGAAATGGTCTAGAAGATCGGATGGGGTTCTTCACAATGTTCTCTTTCATTTTCGATGGTAAGTGCTGAATTTAGCCAAGTTTTCATTTAAAGAAACTCATAATGTTTTAGTTATTTGTGGGTTTTTCAACGAACTCACAACTTTTTATATTATTGCATTTTTGGGGATGTTTTTATTGATTTATTTAAGAAATTACTTGAGAGCCTTATATTTAGCATTGACCCTACCAGGACCAACGGCATTACCCATTTTGGGTAATGTTCTAGTTATTACCGATAGTTCAAGTGAGTTATTTTTATATAATTTTTTTTCTTATGGGGAACAAATGAGATTTCTTTAGAGGTGATATACTATAGTAAGAATTTCACAAAATTATTTGGAACGATTATGAGGTTCTGGATATCGATTATTCCAGTTTTTTGTATAGCCGAACCGGAACATCTACAAATTATTTTGAGTAGTAATCGAGTTTCCGAAAAAAGTTTCTTTTATACATTTCTACATAATTTTCTTGGTAATGGATTGATCACAAATAATGGTAAGTAATAATAATTTTCTTGAAAATATTCAATTGAAATTCGGGTTTTTGAAATGAGGAAAATTGAGTTTTCTTTGATTTTTCGAAAATTTATTTTTATTATTTAGTGATTCACTCACGATGTTTTGTCAAAATCATTTTTCCTCTCATTACGGTAATTTGATTCTATAACCGTCCTCGAAGTAGTTTTGGAAATATTTTAAATTAAAGAAATGTTGTATTGATTGATTTCCAAATTGTTAAAATGGAATTTCGTCCTTTTGTAAAGGATCGAGACTTTTTTTGGCCTAGAGCAAGAGTCCCGATCCTCGAGCTCCAACAAATCTACGGAACAGACTTAAGTCCAGAAATAGACAAAATTTTGAGAGCTCGATCGTTATTTGTGTTTCTGTTCCAAATTTTATAAATCTAGGATTGAAATGGAAAAATTCACGTCGATTCATTCAACCGTATTTTCATCAAAATGTCTTGAAAATATTCGTCAGAGCATTCACTGAACGTTCCAAATTATTAATCAATCGATTACCTATCGAAACTGATGTTGATATAACTACGTTTATCAATCGAACAGTTCTTGAGATACTCCATCGTAAGTTTTTCAATTGAAAAAAATAATAATTGAATTAATTCAATGAATATTTCCAGAAAGTATTCTCGGAATTTCCTTAGAAGATTTCGACCATTCACCATTCCGAAAGTATATCTCAATTATACAGACTGTCCGTTGTATGACAATCTAAATATCTAGTCGCTTCATGAGACGATCCAAGTGAAATTTCCGAACCTCAAAATGGAGCACTTGAACTATATTTAAGCACCAAGAGTGTCGGATATTAATGGGAATTCTTTATTCATCCACGCTTTGAAGGTGAATTTTTTTTAGTTTGTGATCAGACAAAAAATCATGCGCACGAGGTCTAAAACGATCTCTCTCTAATGCGCAACATATTTTAGTGATTTCTTTGACTAATCACGAATCAATCATCATCTGTCTATGGACAAAATAGAGAGTTCGGTACTTTCGGTCTAGAAATGTGACATTTTTTTGAGCTCGAATATACAGAGTGATCAAGAAATACTGTTTAAGTTGGCAATTCTGAATTTCATTTTAAAATGGTAGAACTGCTGTTTGACAACCACTTTGACGTTTAACTGACATTTTAGTGTTGATTCAAATTGAATTAACTGTCATACAGAGATTTCCAATGTAGTGTTGCAAATCATTAAACACAAAAAACCTCCAGGTAGGATTGCCAACTTAAATAGTATTTCTTGATCACTCTGTAGTTTAAGTGACCAATCAAATCGTCTCATAAACAGCCAAGATATTTGTACCACTTGTCATACAGCGGACATACTGTAAATTTACAAAATAACATCACAATAGATCGATTCTATTTCAGAGGTAAAGTTCTACTAACTGATCGTATCGCGAAGCCATGGCTATTATTTGACTCATTTTTCAAAATGACGAATGACGCCATCGCCGAACTACAACAAAAAGACAAATTACAAAATTTCACAAGAGAAGTAATCCGATTCATACCGTTTTTTTTGTTTTTTTTTGAGACTAATTTGAACTCATCCGAGTAGATTTTAGAGAAAAAACTTGCGGCTACAAATAATGATGGAAGAAAAGTAGCGGAAAATTTAATGGAAATGTTTATCGAAATTAGAAGAAAACATCCAGAATTCACAAAAGAGAATATTGTCAATGAGGCTTGTACTTTTATGTTGGCTGTAATTTTATTGTATTTTTTCGATGATTAATCGATTTTAATTGAGTCAATTGAAGGGTCAAGATTCAGTTGGAGCGGCTACAGCTTTCACATTGTATTTTATGGCACGACATCAAGAAATACAAAAAAAAGTCGTCGGGGAATTACAGGAAATTTTCGTTGATGATTCTGAAAGAACTACAACATTCGAGGATTTGAATAAAATGAAATATTTGGAGCAATGTATTAAAGAAACGTTGAGATTATGTCCGCCTGTTCCAGCAGTGGCTAGAAAACTTCTTCAAGAAGTATCATTAGGTTTGTTTTACGCAAAAATCGATATTTTGGCGCAACTTTCAAGTTTCCCGCGCTGAAATGATCAAATTCCAATCACCCGCCAAATTCCCAACTTGATTTGAATTTCACAAAATACTTCTCTCTGATTTCAGGCAAAATTACATTACCAGCTGGTTCAAATCTATTTGTATCACCATTGATGACACACTATCTACCCCATATCTATCCCGATCCTTCGAAATTTGATCCTGATCGTTTCTCAAACGAAAATCTATCAAAATTACATCCATATGCTTTTATACCATTCATGGCTGGTCCACGGAATTGTCTCGGATATAAATTTGCTATATTAGAAATGAAAATGATGGTATCGGAGATATTACGAAATTATCAACTCAATTTAAGTCAAGGTCATGAAGAACTCAATTTGAAATATCGTGTAACTATGCGAGCCAAAGGTGGAATTTGGTTGAAACTCAATAAACGGGAATCAAGTGAAGAGTAGCCAAATTAAATAAAATTTGATCAATTTCACGAATATCTAATATAAATATCCAATGCAGTTGTTGAATTTGTAACAAATCCCCATCCCTATCTTCTCTAGTTTGACAGGTACTCAACATTGGATCGATTCCTGGGATTCAACTCCAATCATTTTTCTGATTTTACTTGAAAAATTAATATTACAACTTCCTACAAAATTTTTTCGGAAATTCAAAAATAACGAAGTTACAGGGCCTTAAAGTTAGCTCCTTTAAATAACGTTATCTGATAACTCTTTTGCGAGTGCTCGGATTTTTTTCAAATTTGACACCGTTTTCACATCAAACTCGCATAAAATCAAAATTTACTCCACGTAAACTTCTTCTCCTTCTTAGAAGCTTTTTTAATGCTCTTCAATTGTGTATTACCAATATGCAGAAGAAATTCCAATCAAAAAAGTTCTAGGCCCTTATTCATGAATCAAGGGCAGTTTGAGCCCTTTCACATCAGGGGACTTGCGTCAAATTTATAGCAAGGATTTGGATAAATATTGATGATGAGTGTTCCAAATTTGAAGAAAATCCGTCATCTAAAAAAAAAGTTATTAAGAAAAGTTACTTGAAAAACTGTAGCTCCGTTATTTTTAAGTTTTCGGAAAAACATTACGGGAAGTTGAAGCATCAAGTTTTTTGCTCATCATTTCGGACATCCTGTTTAATCTTGCATCTTGTATATTCTAAACCTGTTTGAATGGAGCAATGATAAATTCTACGAACAAAATACCTAATAGTTGGCTGTGAAAGATGGATCTAACCTCAACCACAAAAAATGTTTTGCGCGCCAATTTCGAAAAAAATTCGTAATTTCCAACGTAAAATTTCGAACAACTATGTGAACAAACGATGATCAGGAATCCGAAAGACTCATGTACAAAAAATTGATTCACTTCTGTTCGAATTGGGGTATTTCCCCCAAAAATTAATCCACCAGAGGCGCCCTGGGGCTCCTAATATTAATTATCTCTTGCTCTAAAAATTTGAATATTCGGTGGGATTTTCGCCAACGTTACTTTATTTAACGGTAGCGATGAAGATTGGTATTTGTCGCAGAATACGAATCGTATCGACTCTGATTGTTCAATTATTCAGTTTTATTATCTCCACAATTGTTTGTGTTTAAGTAGATAGGTCAACGATTATCTACTTAGAACATTTTGTCTCGCATTATATCAATACAAAAGTCAACTAGAAAACAGTAATACAAAATGGCGAAATTAATACATTTCTTATTTTGTTTGATGAATTGTGAATTAGTTTTTACTTTAATGAAAAAACGACCAACAATTTTCGATATAATACCAAACTATCATTTTACACCCGATTGGGACAGTTTAGATCTACGTCCATTACCCGATTGGTACGATAATGCTAAAATCGGTATATTCATCCATTGGGGTGTATTTTCTGTACCAAGTTTCCATAGTGAATGGTTCTGGTCATATTGGAAAGGTAATATTTATCAATATCAAAAAAACAAAAAATTGATAATTATTCGATTCAAAATTGTTTAGATAATGATACCGAAATTGATGATTTCATGCAGCGAAATTTTCCACCAAACTACTCTTATCAAGATTTCGCTAAAGACTTTACAGCCGAGTTCTTCAATCCCGACCAATGGGCAGAATTATTCGCGAATTCTGGAGCCAAGTCTAAAATAATAATCAAAAATATATGAAAATTAAAATAATTTAATTATATTTCAGATATGTAGTTTTAACCAGTAAACATCATGAAGGCTTCACATTATGGCCATCGAAATACTCGTTTTCATGGAATGCTAAAGATACCGGACCTCATCGAGATTTAATCGGTACTAATTTTCTTAAATATTTATACAATAAAAAAATAATTTTGTTATTAGGCGATTTAGCGAAATCTATACGAAAATCAGGATTAACGTTCGGCCTCTATCATTCATTATATGAATGGTTCAATCCATTATATCTGCAAGACAAATCGAATAATTTTAAAACGAAATACTTCGTTGAACAGAAAATTCTACCGGAAATGTACGAATTGATCAACAACTATAAACCGGAAGTTTTATGGTCGGATGGTGATTGGGAAGCTAGAGATACATATTGGAATTCAACTGAATTTCTAGCTTGGTTATATAACGATAGTCCTGTCAAAGATACAATTGTGGTAAATGATCGATGGGGTATCGATATACCTTGTAAACATGGCGATTTTTATTCTTGCAAGGACCGTTATAATCCCGGTAATTCATAATTTCACCAAAATAATACCGATTTCTAATCTAATGATCGTTTCAGGTGTTCTACAATCACACAAATGGGAAAATGCAATGACTCTTGATCGTAAAAGCTGGGGTTATCGCCGAAATGCTAATTTAAATGATTATTTGACAACATTTGAATTGATAAAAACACTAACAGAAACAGTGAGTTGTGGTGGTAAATCAATAATTAATTTATAAACGAATTGAATCAATTAATAGAAAATTTCAAGGTAATCTTCTAATAAATGTTGGACCAACGAAAGAGGGCACAATTGTGCCAATTTTCCAACAACGACTATTAGATTTGGGTGAATGGTTGAAGATAAATGGTGATGCAATCTATCATACTGAGCCCTGGATATATCAAAATGATACAATAAATAATTCAATTTGGTATACAAAAAGAAAATACTCAAATGAAGTATATGCGATTGTACTGAAATGGCCCAAAAATAATCAACTTGAATTAGGCGCAATTGAGGAAATCTTCACAGATGAAATAGTCAGTGTTCATCTTTTAGGATATTCATCCACATTATCGGTTAGTATAGATTTATTAAACTTATTTCTTGTTCTCATTATTGATATTTTATTTCAGTGGAAATTACGAAACAAGTCCATTGTTGTACAATTCCCTGATAAAGCAGCTGTACAAAATGATTGGGCTTGGGTTTTGTGCATAGTGCCATATTTAGCTTTATAAAATTTTATTATTTGTTTAATTATACGTACAAGAATTATTTTTTAGATTTTTCTTTTTTCTCCTTTTTACCTTTTGTCGGTTTTGGTTTATCACCACCTTTTGCCATTTTCTTTTTACCAAATAATGTACCATTTCTTGAAGATGATTTCTTCAAATTTCTAAAAACAACTGTACGAATTTTATTACGACGTGTTTTAACTCTACGCAATTTGAATCGATCAAAATCTGTTAATGCGGCTCTCTGTTAATATAAGGAAAAATTTACAATAGTTTATATTAATTTCAAGAATTTATTGAATATTTACCTTCTTCTTAGCGTCAACTTTTTTCGCCCATGTGGATTGTGACCATTGTTCATCAACTTTAGCATCATTCCATGCTTTACGAACAATTCGAGTTGATCCAGTATAAGGGAATTTAATACGGAGTTTTGTTAAATGTAACTGATTTAAACGAAGAGGTCCTCTAGGTACTTGACTACATGGACCATCAACCAAAACCTTAAAAACAAAAAACCAAATTAATATTTTATAAGATAATAAAAATGATGAATTAAAATAGTGATAAATATTTTCAGATTATAGTTTAGCTTCATTACTATCAGTCGGCAATTCCTATCAATAGTTGGATCATCATTTTAGAACAAAATTCAAAAATAACCTCAATTTTTATTGATTGTTACTTACACGAGTTTGATCAATTACATCAACAATGCTGACTAATTTGCCTGCATGGGGTCCATCGGACACCATAGCCACACGGCCCGTTTGTACAAACCTTTGGAAAGGCTGAAAATAAAAATTAAAACAAATTTAGTAA
>JAZBGZ010000094.1:45336-60257 GCA_037414795.1 Stenodera caucasica | reverse complement strand
TGAAACGAAAAGAGTGATGGCCGCATCGTTCCAGGAAACAGAAACTTGACAGATTAGAATTAGTCAAATTCACAATTAATATTATAGTAGAATTTCATTCAACTGATAATTTCTATAATAAATTGATAAAAATATTATAAAAATTATAATAAGGACAAATTTTTTGACGAATATTGATAATTTTATGAAAAATAAATTCAAAAAGAATTACTTTTGACTATACTGCGATATGATCAGTCATAGTTATTTCTAGTTATTAAAAGTTACACTAATATGTAACCAATAAGTTTATAAAATGCGGGAATTTCGAATCGATATAGTGGAAACGAGTCACTTTTCTTATCGCAACAACGGAAAACGTGGGAGTATTGATAAAATTATTTATTATCTTTAAATTCCAATTACACAAAAATTTTTAGGATGATTTATGATTTGAATTTTGAGAAATAATTCTGCAAATTCTGCATTATTGCATTTCTTTGAAATTCAACTTCTCTTCGACAGAAAGCTGATAAAAATGCAGGACACTGATAAACTAATTGTTCTTCACATAATGCGCCATTTCCAAATGAAGAAGATTTATGTGAAAATTTAAAAGTGCTAGAAGCATCCACTGAAAATCAATATTTTTTGATAAAAACGAAAACAATTATAAAAGACTAGACTTACGACAATATAAATTGAAAAATAAACACGTTTTATGTACAGAATCTATAAAATATGTGTCTTTTTTCGAATTGGCTTTAATATTAAAATGAGCTACAGCATAGTTCGATAAATAAGGCCAATGCGATAAATTTTCTCTATATTCAGTTGAATATTTCCAGTGCTCATAATTACCCCCTTCATCAATTATATTGAAATCGATTCTAAAACAAAGCATAACAATTAACTAGAAAAAAATATATCTATAGAAACTTACATTGTAGGATTCAAATATTTCATGTTACTGAAATCTGCAACAAATTCCCAAACGTCACTAGGATGAACTTTCGGTAAATAAACAGACTTTTTATGTTCATAATTACAAACACGTAAAAACAAATAAATGATAATTAAAGAAATTGAAATGATGAAGATATGTTTTGTTTTCCATTGATATGGTCGAGACATTATTTCAACTTATTTGACTCTCAAATCACGAGAGACTATCAAAGATTCAACGTTTTGAACTCTCAAAACAGTTGGTATAGTTTGAAATTCTTTCATGTATAATGTGTAATAAATATTTAAACTTGATTGAATCCAAACAAGTGTCTATTTATAACTATAACATTCAGCATCGATCGAGACGAGAAGAGACAATAATTCCTTCTAATTTGTTCTTGTTTCATTTGTTTATCTATAAAAAATTATCTCGATGAGAATTTCCTGTACTTTATATTCATAAAATACATTTTTTTTTAACTCGCCAACATGTCTTGTTACAATTCAATTGACTCACGGGTTGCATAACAATCAATGGATAATCTTCACAGAATAAAATTCATATTTATTGAACCGAATGGTAATATTTATTTTTCGTATTCAAACTATTAATGGTAATCATTGTAGTGATTGTTTTATGAGCTGATGAGTTAATCTTTTATAATAACCATTATTTGTTATTTACATGATTAGGGAAATTAGGCAGTCATGTTGGCAACAGTACATCATGTCAAAATGGTCGCGGGTGTTTCCAAATTATGAACCTTTGAATCAACTAGACCATATTATTTTCTAAAACCTATAATACTGCTTAGGGATGTTATTTTCTTGAATTATTGTTTGAATAAATAAGAATCAATAATCAGATATTAATTACTGAAGGGAAGTTGGTTACAATGGAATATTTGAATATATACCCAATAAAAGTCACTGAATTTCACCATCAATTTGTTTTTTTCTTGTTTCTCTTTTTCATGTGGAGAGCAAAATAAAATGACCAAAACGTTATTATAAAAATCAATTTTATTAATTAAAATAAGCTCTAATTACATTATTTTAAAATATGAATCGATATAATTCTTATCATTTGTACGAGAAAATCCCTTTAATATTTATAACATTGTCTTCATGATAATTAAGTTCTTATTTTTTGTTAGAATTGAATACAACCTTTTAGGAATTTGTTGAAACATCTTAATTTTAAAGTCGAAATTTGATTATTTCAATTCCTAGAAATTTTCAAACGTGTTGATTGATTTATTCGAAATTTTATTATTAGTGAGAGATAAGACTGACAAATTTCTGAAATAACAAAAGAAATCATCAAACCAATAAACAATTGAGCAACACACAAACAGACATAAAAGTACTATTCAATTCAAGGAAAAATAACTGACAAAGATATATCGAATTTCCTGCTGTTTAAACAGCAGGAAATATTTTCAACAATTGTTGAAAATATCTATCAAACAAACATTACTCAGTAATAATTATTTGTTTGTATCAAAGAGCACAAAATGGACCATTTCTGGAATTCTGATCGTTTTATATGTAAGTACTATCATTACTGATGATAGAGAATATCTGATGTCGATCTTCATAGCCTTTGTTGTGAGTTAAGTTGAGGTCTGATGACAAAATTCAAATTTGTTATCGAATTATGGAACGAAAGACAATCAAAATTGCAAACTCGCACAGTTTCCAATCACTCACAAAAATTCTCTTTCCGATCATTTATTTTATAAGTACATATTCGCATTTAAGTCATATAACATCGAGGGGTCTCTTCAGTCGGGCCACTCTGTATACAGATAGCTCATTTCCTTCTCCAATTTAAATATGTAGATAAAGCAAAATGAGACTCAACGAAAATTATTTATCGGATGTAATGTTTACTATTTTTATGGATATTTTCGACAAACAAAAAGAAATTCGATATATGATTGTCAGTTATTTTATTTCAAATTAGACAGAGTTCTTGTGTCTGTTTGTCAGTGTTGCTAAATTGAGAAGATTCATAAAAATGAGATTTTGGTGAGTTTCTGATATTTTTGAGATTCAACAGAATCACAAAAAATTATCGATATTTTTATTGATTGTAGGCATTTGCAATATCTATATTTGATTTTTGTCTCTTTGATACAATTATCAATGCAAGATTGCCGAAATATTAATGGGTATCCTATTTGTGAAAATTTAACAACTGGAAATTTTCGAGACTCCCTTCAAGGGTATTCATTTTATGGATCAATATACATCATAAATAGTAATTTGACAGAATTAACAACTGATATGATGATCGATTTATGGCAAACATGGATATATTTGAAAATTAGTTCATCAAATATCAAAATAATTCATTATGGAGCATTTAATCGTTTGAGTAATTTAAAGAATCTTGATCTTCATAATAATACGATTATGACAATGGAGGACAATTGTTTTGATAATTTACAATCGTTGAATAAATTAGATTTGAGTTATAATAATATTTCGCATATAACAAGTGGTATTTTCACTAATGACTTGAATAATTTAACAATATTGAATTTGGCAAACAATCGCATTACATCTCTTGGAATGTCCCCATTTAAGTCTTTGAACGCATTAAGAGTGTTAGATTTAAGATGTAATAATATTTCAATGATTGAACGTGATTCTTTTGATAATTTGAGGTATTTGGAGGATTTACATTTAGAAAACAATTCAATTGAATCACTCAACAAGGATTCTTTCAAAGGCTTGAATACATTACTAAAGTTGACTTTGTCGTATCAAAGAATTAAAAATATCGATCCAGGTGCATTTAATGGTTTGATAAATTTACAGAATCTAGATCTTAGTCATAACAATATTTCAGTGATTGAAAGTGATACTTTTGAAAATTTGACATATCTAAAAATTTTGAATTTAGAAAACAATTCAATTGAATTTCTCAAGAAAAATTCTTTCGAAGGCTTGAAATCCTTACTGGAATTAAATTTGAAGTACCAGAAAATTAAAAATATCGATCCAGGTGCATTTAATGGTTTGATAGATCTACAGAATCTAGATCTTAGTCATAATAATATTTTAGTGATTGAAAGTGATACTTTTAAAAATTTGTCATATTTAAAGAAATTGAATTTAGAAAACAATTCAATTGAATTTCTTGAAAAGAATTTTTTCAACAGTTTGGGATCCTTACTTGAATTAAATTTGTCGTATCAAAAAATTAAAAGTATTGATGTTGGTCTATTCGATGCTTTGATAAATCTTCAGAATCTAAATCTGAGTCATAATGATATTTCAATTATCAAAAGTGGTACATTTGATGGTTTAAATAATTTAAATAATCTGCAATTAGACAACAATCAAATCACAACACTGAAACGAAATTGTTTCGATGGTTTGAAAATCCTGCCGTATTTAGATTTGTCCAATCAACAGATTTCCAACATTGGAAAAAAAGCATTTATTGGTTTGAATGAATTGAATTATTTAAATTTGCAAAATAACAGACTTGTATCTCTGGAAAAAGGTTATTTCGATGATTTATATGAATTGAAAAATTTAATTTTGATTGATAACAGAATTATCAATATAGAACAAAATACATTCGATGGATTGTCTACTTTGGTAGAATTGAATTTGAAGAATAATCAAATTACAGCTATAGATGATGAAATCTTCAGATATTTGAGACATTTGTCAGTTTTATCTCTCACTAATAATAAAATTTCAAATCTATCCATCAATACGTTCGAAAACTTATATGAATTAAAATATTTATATTTAAATGATAATCAAATTTCGATTTTAAATTTAGGATGTTTCAAAGATTTGAATCAATTGCATCATTTGGATTTATCATTCAATAATTTATCAAATTTAGAATTAGGCACTCTTGTTGGTTTACATAATTTGAAATATTTGAATTTATCACATAATCAATTAACAAATTTGACTCAAGGTATATTCCATAATATTGATAGAATTGAAATATTAGATTTAAGTTATAATAATTTTCATATTATTGATGTCGATAATACATTATCGCATATAATTTCATCAAATATTCAAATTTATTTAGAAAATAATCAATGGTTGTGTTCAATTATAACTGAAATTATAACAAAAAATAAAAATTTAATTCTCATAGAAGGCCATGAACATAATGTTACAAATATTAAAGGGATTTTTTGTACAAATGATAAAAAACAAGTTGATTCGAATATTAAAACTGATCATAATCATTCATTTCACATGACAACAAATGGACCTCAGAATTCTTCATTAAATGATAATAATGATAAGTTTCTTAGAATAATTGAGAAGAAAATTGTTGAAGAAAATCTCATTTCTAAGGCTACAATCATGTGTAATTTATTGATCTCCAGTTTGATTATATTTATCATTATCACTATCATCACAAATATCATTAAATTGAGAAAGTACATAACTGCGCGATCAATTAAAAATGGGCGATTTAATGATGAAAACGAGCAAGAAATGGATCTAATATCATAAAGTCATAACATTGTAATCGAATCAATAAATTATAGTCAAATAGTCAATAATAATTGTGAGTATGGGAAGCTTTTTATAATTTCAATTGATTAAAATCGAGATTGATTGTGAGTTGTGCAAGATCATTTTCCTCTAGGGAAGACAACAAATACTAATGTAATTTGAGCTCATTTTAATCAATAAAAGTGTCAATTTTTTTATAACAACTTATTTCTGCTTGCTTCGCAGCTAGCCGTTTCTGAATAAGCGTCAGATGAAAACATTTATCAGTGCTGCAATGATCTCCATTCATCTCATCACTAAAATGCGGATTGATTTTTTTATTTACAATTTTACATATTTAATAATGTCGATGCAAATTGTACAATTAAATTGAATCATATTTAACTAGTTCGTCAATCCATACCAAATATTCCTTATTTATGTATTAAATCCATTTTGTCGCTAATCCGTTTGGAATACAAAAAAGTGTAGGGACGATACCCACAACTCCGCCACTGGTAACATTCCAGAGACATTTTTTGACACTCTGTAGCGCGAAAACGGCTGCCCCTAAGACCCCACGTTTATATAACAAAAAAACCTTATTTTTTGCCACAGAATCCGCCCCTGGATTTCTGACCTCTACTTAGAAAACACACTGTAGATCTCTACAGCTTTTTTTTTGAGTTACGTTCAGATCTGATGACGAGATTTGAATTTATTTTCAAGTTATAGAACAAAATTCAATCGAAATCTCGATCTCGCGCAATTTCAGATCATTGATAAAGATTCTCTAACCGATCAATTATTTTATAAATATTCATATATCAGCGTATGCTGTTTTTATATCAGTAAATAAACGAGGCACAAGGTGGTCTTTTTAGTTGGAACACTCTGTATACATAAGTTGCATAGTAGGTTTTATTTCTCATCCTTCTACTCATATGCTTCAGTCTTTATGATGAAATAGATTCATAATTTTTTATTCATCCTTTGCAGTACCTCACTATTTATTTCCTTGTCTGCCCATGGGATACGCATCACAGTTACTTTGAGGTCCAGCTTTCTACTCCTTACTCCTTATAGTAATATAGAAAATACATAGCAGTGAATCATCCTCATTCTAAGCTCCTAACTTAAATCTAATGATGTTAACAATTGTTTTCATTTCGAGAAAATCAATTCTGACTTGTTCAAATTAGTATTTTTTGACGTTGGGACCAGTTTTCGTTTATTCAAGTTCCAAGATAACGATTCTGTGATATTTGGTCAATTTGTTCACCATCTATGTGAATCTATAAAGGTGGATTGATTTTGAGCTGTCGATATTCTCTAATAGCTTGGTTCTCTTGAAATTTTTGCTGAGTCCATATGTGGTACTGATTGTTGTCAATGTGACAAGCAAATTTTCGAAGATCCTCCTCATTATCCGCTAGGATCACATTGAATGTTATTCCTTTTTTGATTTCTAGCAATGCTTCACGAAAAATCGCTTCCGAGTACACAGTGAATAATATCAGCAAGAGAATGTACCTCTTCGGTAAGGGAGTTCTCGATTCTCATGCTTTTCTGTCTGGCTTTAGACTTTTAATTATATTGATATTTTGATGATGTCAAGTAGCTTCTCATGCTTAACATTGTCACAAGCTTTAGCGTAGTCAACAAAGCATGCGTCCTGGCGACGCTGAACCAGAACATTGAGCGAAAATAGAGCCTCTCTCGTTCCAACACCATTGAGTAAACCAATTTGAGTGTCAGAAATCTCACTCTCACATCTTCTATATACATATTCTTGTATGTATCACTCTTAGGAGAATTTTCAAAGCATGGCTCATCAAGCTTATCATTCGGTAATCATTGCAATTAGAAGCATGAGCTTTTTTGATAAGGCAACAAGTAGATCCAAACCATTTCTCAGGAACAATCACCGTCATCTACTTGAGTAACTCAATGTAGACATCTCATTCTTCATTCTTCGAAAGTCTCGGCGCAGTATTGACACAGCTGATGTCCTACGCCATGGATAAGTATAGGGAAGGGAAAGTGCAATTGGCTAAGAAGTCGTGATGAGATTTGGTTCTTCCGGTAGAAGTGTTTAGAGAAATGAAGAGCTGAAGTAGGTCTATTATTCACCAGGATCATAAAAGTTACTAAAGAGCTATATTTATTTATTTTTTTCAAGTTGTTGACAATAGAATATTTGAATACCCGCTTAAAGTCACTGAATTTCATCATCAATTTGTCTTTTACTCATTTCTCTTTATCATGTGAATAGCAAAAAATGGTTGTTATAAAAATAACTTTTATTAATTAAAATAAACTCTGATTACATTATTTGTTGTTTTTCCTCTAAAAGAACGATTTAATACAATTCACAATCGCGATTTCAATTAATTGGAGTCCCAAATTTTGAAAAAATAACCATAAACTATTGCAAAACTATTATGACATCAGATCCATTTCTTGTTCGCTATGATCATTAGATCGCTTATTATTTATTGATCGCAGAAGTAGGTACTTTCTCAATAAAATGATATTGATAATGATAATCATGATGATGAATACAATGAATATCATGAAATTCGAAATCAATAAATTAAAGACGATTGTAAATTTATAATTAGACTTTTCCATTTCGACAACAGTTTTGTTCTCAATTTCAATAATTTTTGTATAAAGCTCATCATTGTTATCATTGAATGAGAAATTCTGGGGTCCATTTGTTGTCATGTGAAATGAATGATTATGATCAGTTTTAATATTTGAATCAATATGTTTTTTATCATTTTTGCAAAAAATCCCTTTAATATTTGTAACATTATGTTCATGGCCTTCTATGAGAATTAAATTTTTATTTTTTGTTATAATTTCAGTTATAGTTGAACATAACCATTGATTATTTTCTAAATAAATATGAGCATTTGATGAAATTATATGCGAAAATGTATTATCGACATCAATAATATGCAAATTATTATAACTTAAATCTAATATTTCAATTCTATCAATATTATGGAATATACCT
Organism: Stenodera caucasica; assembly: GCA_037414795.1. Classification (NCBI taxonomy): domain Eukaryota; kingdom Metazoa; phylum Arthropoda; class Insecta; order Coleoptera; family Meloidae; genus Stenodera; species Stenodera caucasica. The sequence continues at coordinate 51,814 of JAZBGZ010000094.1, read as the reverse complement.
TGAGTCAAATTTGTTAATTGATTATGTGATAAATTCAAATATTTCAAATTATGTAAACCAACAAGAGTACCTAATTCTAAATTTGATAAATTATTAAATGATAAATCCAAATGATTCAGTTGATTTAAATCTTTGAAACAACCTATTGTCAACATCGAAATATAATTATCATTTAAATATAAATATTTTAATTCATATAAATTTTCGAACGTGTTGATTGATAGATTTGAAATTTTATTATTAGTAAGAGATAAAACTGACAAATTTCTCAAATATCTGAAGATTTCATCATCTATAGCTGTAATTTGATTATTATTCAAATTCAATTCTACCAAAGTAGACAATCCATCGAATGTATTTTGTTTTATAATTGAAAAATTATTATGGCTTAGATCCAGATTCTGTAAATTTATTAAAGACTTGAGTGGAGTCATTTCAAGTGATTTAATCCGATTGTTTGCCAAATTCAATATTCTCAAATTATTCAAGTCATTAGTAAAAATACCACTTGTTATATCCGAAATATTATTATAACTCAAATCTAATTTATTCAACGATTGTAAATTATCAAAACAATTGTCCTCCATTGTCATAATCGTATTATTATGAAGATCAAGATTCTTTAAATTACTCAAATAATTAAATGCTCCATAATGAATTATTTTGATATTTGATGAAGTAATTTCGAGATATATCCATGTTTGCCAAAAATCGATCATCGTATCAGTTGTTAATTCTGTCAAATTACTATTTATGATGTGTATTGATCTATAATATGGATACCCTTGAAGGGAGTTTCGAAAATCTCCTGTTGTTAAATTTTCACAAATAGGAATCCGATCAATTATTCGGCAATCTTGCATTGATAATTGTATCAAAGAGACAACAATCAAATATAGATATTGCAAATGCCTACAATCAATAAAAATATTAATAATTTCTTGTGATTTTGTTAAATCTCAAAAATATTGGAAGCTTACCAAAATCTCATTTTTATATGAATTTTTTCAATTTAGCAACACATACAAACAAACACAAGAGTTCTTTTTAATTTGAAATAAAATAATTGACTAGCATGTATAGAATTTATTTCTATTGGTTGAAAATATCTATCGAAACAGTAAACATTACATCCGATAAGTAATTTTTGATGAATCTCATTTTTCTTTATCTACATACACTTATTGGAGTAGGAAGTGAGCTACCTGTATACAGAGTGTCCCAACTGAAAAGACCCCCATTTTTATTCACTGATATAACTTAGGTATAAATAGATGTTATACGGCTCACATAAGAATACTCATAAGATAATTGCTCGGTGAGAGAATGTTTGGGAGTGATTGAGAACTGGGCGAGACAAAAGTTTTGTTCAATTCAGGGAAAAATAACTGATAAAGATTTAGGTATCGAACAAACGAACATTACTCAGTTATTATGATTTTTTTATATCAAAGAGCACAAAATGGACTATTTCTGATCGTTTTATATGGAATTACCACCATTATTGATGAATATCTGATGTCGATCGCTCCATAGCCTTAAAGTTATGGTCTGATGACAATTTTTAAATTTATTCTCAAGTTATGGAACAGAATTCAATCGAAAATTTGATCACTCACAAAATTTCTCTTTTCGATCATTTATTTTATAATTGAACAAATTCGCATGTAAGTCATTGATTAAAAGTTATATCAGTGAATAAAATGAGGAAGTCTTTTCAACTTGGACACTCTGTATACAGATAGCTCATTTCCTACTGCAATATAGATAAAGAAAAATGAGATTCATCAAAAATTATTTATCGGATATAATGTTTACTGTTTTGATAAATACTTACAACAAATAGAAGGAAATTCGATGTATGATTGTCAGTTATTTCATTATTTATTATAGATAGATGTTTGATGTCTGTTTGTATGTGTTGCTAAATTGAGAAAATTCGTATAAAAATGAGATTTTGGTGAGTTTCCAATATTTTTGAGATTTAACATCACAAGAAATTATTAATATTTTTATCGATTGTAGGCATTTGGGATATTTATGTTTGATTGTTGTTACTTTTATACAATTATCAATGCAAGACTGCCATGATATTGATGGGTGGTCTCTTTTGTGTGAAAACTTTACAATTGCGGATTTTCAAAAATTTCCTGACTGGTATAGCTATTATGGATCAGTACGCGTCATAAATAGTAATTTAACACAATTAACAACTGATATGTTCGATCTTTGGCAACGATTAAGTTATTTCGAGATTAGCTCATCAAATATCAAAATAATTCATTATGGAGCATTTAATGGTTTGAGTAATTTAGAGAATCTTGATCTTCATACTAATACGATTATGATAATGGAGGACCATTGTTTTGATAATTTACAATCGTTGAATAAATTAGATTTGAGTTATAATAATATTTCGAATATAACAAGTGGTATTTTTACTAATGATTTGAATAATTTAAGAATATTGAATTTGGCAAACAATCGCATTACATCTCTTGGAATGTCCCCATTTGAGTCTTTAAACGAATTAAGAATGTTAGATTTAAGATGTAATAATATTTCAATGATAGAACGTGATTCCTTCAAAAATTTGAGATATTTGGAGAATTTACATTTAGAGAACAATTCAATTGAATCTCTCAAGGAGAATTCTTTCGAAGGCTTGGAATCCTTACCGGAGTTAAATTTGTCATATCAGAAAATTAAAAATATCGATTCAGGTGCGTTTGATGGTTTGCTAAATCTACAGAGTCTGGATCTTAGTCATAACAATATTTCAGTGATTGAAAGTGATACTTTTGAATATTTGACAAATTTGAGAAATTTGAATTTAGACAAGAATTCAATTGAATTTCTCAAGAAAGATTCTTTCAAAGGTTTGGAATCCTTACCGGAGTTAAATTTGTCGTATCAGAAAATTAAAAATATCGATCCAGGTGCATTTAATGGTTTGATCAATCTACAGAATCTGGATCTTAGTCATAATAATATTTCAGTGATTGAAAGTGATACTTTTAAAAATTTGACATATTTGAGAAATTTGAATTTAGACAACAATTCAATTGAATGTCTCAAAAAAGATTCTTTCAAAGGTTTGGAATCCTTACCGGAATTAAATTTGTCAAATCAGAAAATTAAAAATATCGATCCAGATGCATTTAATGGTTTGATCAATCTACAGAATCTGGATCTCAGTCATAATAATATTTTAGTGATTGAAAGTGATACATTTGATGGTTTAAATAATTTAAATAATCTACAGTTAGACAAAAATCAAATCACAACACTGAAACGAAATTGTTTCGATGGTTTGAAGAGCCTGCCGTATTTAGATTTGTCCAATCAACAGATTTCCAACATTGAAAAAAAAGCGTTTATTGGTTTGAATGAATTGAATAATTTAAATTTGCAAAATAACAGACTAGTATCTCTGGAAAAAGGTTATTTTGATGGTTTATATAAATTAAAAAATTTAAGTTTGATTGATAACGGAATTATAAATATCGAACCAAATACATTCGATGAATTGTATACTTTAGTAGAATTGAATTTGAAGAATAATACAATCACAACTATTCTAATAGACACGTTTAAAAATTTATATCAATTGCACTATTTATATATAAATGATAATCAAATTTCGATACTAACAATAGGATGTTTCAAAGATTTAAATCAACTGAATCATTTGGATTTATCATTCAATAATTTATTAAATTTAGAATTAGGTATTTTCTTTGGTTTACATAATTTGAAATATTTGAATTTATCACATAATCAATTAGCAGATTTGACTCAAGGTATATTCCATAATATTGATAGAATTGAAATGTTAGATTTAAGTTATAATAATTTTTATTTTATTGATGTCGATAATACATTATCGCATATAATTTCATCATATGTTCATATTTATTTAGAACATAATCAATGGTTATGTTCAATTATAACTGAAATTATAACAAAAAATAAAAATTTAATTCTCATAGAAGGCCATGAACATAATGTTACAAATATTAAAGGGATTTTTTGTACAACTGATAAAAAACAAGTTGATTCGAATATTAAAACTGATCAAAATCATTCATTTCACATGACGACAATTGGACCTAAGAATTCTTCATTAAATGATAATAGTGATAAGCTCTATAGAATAATTGAGAGCAAAATTATTGTAGAAATGGAAAATTCCAACTCTAAGTTCACAATCGTCTGTAATTTATTGATTTTTAATTCGATTCTATTCATCATAATCATCTCCATTATTGTTATAAATAAATTAAAGAGGCGTTTTTCACTGTATTCAATTAATAATAGGCATGCTTCTGATAAGAGTGAGCAAGAAATGAATCTAATGTCCTAACAACATTAGTAAATATATCGAATAAAGTTATATTTGAACTGAATGTTTTTCTTATTATCAATTTCTCTCATTGTTTTCGTTTTTGGTTCCAATTTTTTGAAAATACCAGAATTATGAACTAAATAAAAATCACTAAAGGGCTACAATTTTTACAAAGTTGGCAACAATGGAATATTCGCAAATTTTATGTCAACTGTCAAAATTCTGTCAATTATATGTGTAATTTTCGTTGAAACTATTTACAACTATTTATTTTAAAACAATGATATTAATTTGTTTATAACAATTTATAATAAATTTTTAGTATTGACGTTATACTCTATGACAAAATTGTCAATTCTCTTCGACAATTTCGAGGTTAGTTTGATTAATTTTCAATTCATGATTGAAGATAATTATCACTTTATAGAATCACGAATGATTAAAATAATGTGGAGTTATGAAATAGAATTGGTAGTTATTTAACTGAAATGGTTTCACCAAGAAGCAGCAATGGCAGATGGTTAAGAAAATATAAAATATTCTTTCTAATCGGTTTAATAATACTAATTTTCCAAATATTTCTGGCTATTAATTTCTTCGAAATAAATAAAACTTCATTACAAGATGATTGGCAATTAAAACAACAACAGTTACAATATACTTCGCATAATATCAATAAGAAATATCGTAAAGAGAATACAACATTATCATTAAATTTGAACGAGCTCAATTTCAAACCAGAATGTGAAATAAATGGTAAAGAAGCAATATCGGCAATACACCGTGCTAAAACACAACTATGTAAACAATTAATTGCGAATATAACATGTTTATCTATAAATGATAAATTATATCCGAAACAATTGAAAAGTAAATGTCCAAATGATGGTTTATTATATGGTAAATCGTTGGGTTGTTATAAAGATGAAAGTAATTATCGATTATTGAGTGGCTATTTTGGTATAAATAAAAAAACAAATTCACCTAAATATTGTATAGAATTATGTCTACAATCAGGTTTTCCATATGCTGGAGTCCAATACGGGTAAAATCTAGTTAATTAATATTAAATTATATTTTGTTTATTAATTAAATTGTAGTAATGAATGTTTTTGTGGTAATGACGAACCACCATCCATATCAAAATTACCAGATTCATCTTGTAATATGAAATGTCCCGGTGATAATTATGAAACTTGTGGCGGTTATTATACAATAAATATTTATCAAACTGGCATTCGCAGTAAGTTTAATCGATTTGAAACGAAATTTTAATAATATAATAAAATTGTAGAATTCATTCCACAAATTGCAAATACTGAAACATCAATAATTGTTAAAGAACCAGTCAGGATTGTATTTTTATTAACTCTAAATGGTAGAGCTCTTCGACAAGTGAAGCGATTATTGAAGATTTTATACCATCAAAATCATTACTATTATATTCACGTAGATGTGGTAAATTCTAGTTGATTTAATTTGTTTAAATTTATTATTATTTTATTTTATTTAAGAGAGAAGATTATTTATTTCGAGAATTATTATTTCTAGAGAAGCGTTTTTCTAATATACGTTTGACACGTCGTCGTTATGCTACAATATGGGGTGGTGCATCTTTATTAAAAATGTTATTGAATTGTATGTCGGAATTATTAGAAATATCTGATTGGAAATGGGATTTTATATTGAATTTAAGTGAATCAGATTATCCAATTAAAACAATCAAATCATTAGAGAATTTTTTAACGATAAATCGAAATTATAATTTTGTTAAATCACATGGACGTGATACACAACGTTTTCTACAAAAACAAGGTTTAGATAAAACATTTTTAGAATGTGAATATAGAATGTGGCGTGTATCCGATCGTAAATTACCATATGGTATCCAAATAGATGGTGGTAGTGATTGGATAGCTTTATCATATAAATTTATTAATTATTTAATAAATCAACGTGATGATTTAATTGATGGATTATTGAAAATATTCAATTTAACTCTATTACCAGCTGAATCGTTCTTTCATACAGTTTTAAGAAATTCTATCTATTGTAACAGTTATATTGATAATAATTTACATGTAACTAATTGGAAACGTAAATTAGGTTGTAAATGTCAATATAAACATG
>JAZBGZ010000094.1:33380-45227 GCA_037414795.1 Stenodera caucasica | reverse complement strand
TAAATCAAGCAATTATATATAAATTAGAATTATGGTTATACGGTTATGAACGTTCACCGAAAAAAATTGTTAATATCCATTCATATTGGCAAAGTATTTATAATTATTTAGATATAACACCGAAAATTGATGATGGCTTAAAAACAATAGCAACATCAGCTATACGATTATGGACTAATAATATAAATTGTACAATAATCCCGTTGAATATACAAGAAATAACCTCATATCATTCACAAGATTCGTACAAATCGACTTTGATAAATTTCAAAGTTGATACAAGTACGTCGATTATTAATTTCGAATTATCATTGAAACCGTTAAATAAACTAAAATCGACACCATCATCATCAGATTTGTTGAATCGTATTGAAGAATTAACTGTTAGTAGTGATTATGATCAAAAAGAACAAATATCGAGAAATTTCCATAAAATTCTATCACCATATTCTGAACCTTTATTAATTTATCGTTTTACAAACACAAATAATCCGTTAATTATCAATATAACATGTTTATGGATTGATCCGAATGGTTTATTAATTGATATAACCGAAATAACAATTGATGATAATCAATTGATTGGTTATTCAAAGCCAACTTTGAAACAGCCGCATTCACCTGGAATATGGACAGTTAGATTAATTCATAATAAAAGTGTATTGATTGATATTAAATATTTGATAACGCCTTTAGAATTTTTCAATGGTAATTTGATAACTTTGAAACAAGGGCGAATAATCAATGGTGGCTCGATTTATTCGAAAAATCTCGATAATAGTGAATATAATCTATTTTTAAATAATAAAAATAATAATAATATTGATCGTATGAATAATTCAATGAAAATTGGTGTTGAATTACAAAATTGGATTGATTCATTGTTTAAACAATTTTATAAAATCGATAGTGTTTGTATTATTGACGAACAATTGAATTTATGTGGTTATGAATTTGAAAATTGTAAAAAGACTGTATGGAGTTCATTTGCTCCAGATCCAAAAAGTGCCATAGATAAAATTAACGAAACAACTGGTACATTTGATATTTGGTAGATGACTATTTAACAAAAAATTCAAATTATAAGTCGTAAAAATTGTGATAAACTTTCTTAAAATTATAGTGTTGATCAAAATTGATTCATTGAAATTCCCTATTTTAAAAATAGGGTTTTTCGTTTAAAAAAATATCTAATCCTCGATGTACACGGTGCTCATTGAGTTCATATTTCGTATTAAAGTGGGCTAAACTCCAATTATAAGTTCAATTGTTCCGCAAAATACCGTGTAAATCGAGGGTTGTATCGTTAGTCCTCAATTTTCGAGACTTCAAATATTGTTGAATATTCTCCTGTAAATATGAATGACTCAATTTTTCTTTTTAATCACAGTTGAACTGATATTTACGTATTTTTTTAACCAATTCAAATAATTTACATGAGAATTTATTTTATAAAAACGATAAAGTAATTAAATTCCATTTGAATTCGATTTAAACTGGTTTTTGTGCATTTTCCTTGTGGTTTATTTCGAAAAATGGTCGCTTTAGGGATCTCGAAACAGTTGTAACACAATTCATTTCCACGAATCTTGGCAAAATTGAAAGTAGAACCAGTTATAGTGGTCACTTTAGACAGTGATTTTTGGGTATTTTAGGAAGATGGTTTAATTAAGTTTTGCTGGGGATTTTTTCTAAAAAATATAAATATAATAAAAATCAGAAATAATAATTACAAAGTCCTTAAAGATAAATAGCGTGGATTTTGTTCAACAACTGCATTATCTCCATATTTAAATTTCCATTGATTAATTAGAAAATTACATTCAATGAAGTTCTCATCATTGTCTAAACTGATTTGTAATTTTCGATAATTTTTCCCAATTTCAATAAAATCAGAAGTGAAATATCTCGAAATATTCGAACAATTCAACAGATTCAAATTAACAATTGTATTATTTTCAATCAGTTTCTTCAATGTAATTGCCGTTAATGCCGAATTATAGGACAAATCTAAATCGATCAAATTATCAGAGAATCTAAAAAATATAATTAGATTAAAATAATAATAGTTTTATCCAAATTATTACGTAAATAGATCGAAAATTTCGTCATCTTCTATTTGACAATTCGATAATTTTAGCGATTCTAAAGCGAATTTATAGCCGCTATTTCCAAAAATTTGAACAATCTCCTTCAAAATACCAATTTCCACCAAATTCCACGATAAATCCAAATTTTTCAGAATTGAACAATCCAACCATGGTACAAATTTCAATATTGTACCATTATTCAATTTATTACAACTTAAATTCAAATCTTCCAAATGATCGAGATTCAAATTCAAGTTTTTATTGTACGAATAATTGAATAGATTTTGCGTTAAATGATTCGACGATAAATTCAAATATTTCAGTTTACAATATTTAGTGATTTTCTCTAAATAATGGAAACTTTCATCATTTAAGTAATTATCGCTTAAATCTAAATGAATCAATTTACAATTATTATCATCGAAATTATCAGTTAGGATTTGTAAAAATTCGGTTGTTAATCCAGTACAACTCAAATTGAATTTGTTTATATTTTGTAACGAATTCAAACTTGTCGATAAATATTGAACAGTTTCTTTTGTTAAATAATTACCAGATAAATTCAATTCGATTAAATTCGATTGATGATTCAGTGATCTACATAACGGTATTAATACTTTATTACTCAATCCTTTATTCGATAAATTCAAATTTATCGATAGAGACTTCATCAAATTGCAAATTTTCTCATTGGGAACTAGAATTAATTCGAAATTAATTATCATTGAATTGAACAATAAACAAAAGATAAAATACCAATATTCATATCATTACAGATATCTGTATAACGTTCAACTAATGGTGCAATATTCCATTTGATTATTCTACCTTCAATTGTTTCAGCTTGAGCCGCTCCAATTGGAAATAACGAACTTATCACATCATCATCGCCTAATACAGCGCCATCTTTCGTCTCTAATTCTAAAGTAGGCTTCATATGTTCCTTCCTAAGTGATCAAACAAATTTAATTATACTATACTTAAATTTAATGATTATTATTATTACTTAGCGAATCGATTTGCCGCCTCTTCCGCCAACCATTTAACAGTTTGCGTGTTGACTTGTGATAGAAGTATAGGAATTCGATATAATTTCGCATTAATTCGAACATCAATCGGTACAGTTGGTTCAATACCGATATTATCAGATGATTGATGTTTTGTTAATTGGGGTGATTTTTTCGGTTTCGGTGAACAAGTCGAATCGGCTTCTACAAATATTCTTGTATGACCGAAACTAGTTAATTTTGCTTGTTGTTTACGTTTTTTTGGTGGACTTATTCGATAATCTTGTGATTTCATTGGTGATATTTTATTATAATTGAAATTAGAATTAGTTAATTTTGTTTGTACTTTTCTTCTATTCGAATTAGAATTATTTATGTCTAATTCTTGATTATTATCGATTGTGAAATCATCATCTGATAATGGGATAATTTCATTATCACTAATTGATCGTAGTGATTGTTCGGAAATTGTTGGTGAATTTGTTCGGCGTTTTTTCGTTAATTTCCCAATATCATCATCCAACCAATCATCACCAACATCATCATCTGATAGTAAAGCTGATCGTTTTGTGATCTTACGATTTATTTTAGTTTGACTACAATTGGGACGATTTTTCAAATTTTCAATCACACTACGATAATCATCAGTAATTTTCGATGATTGTATCGATAACGATGTAGTCGGTTCATCATCATCTAAACCAAAACTTTTAGATGATCGTAAATTACTTGTATAAATCACTGGTGGTGATGATTGTCGATTAATCGGTGATTTTTTCTCTACAAATCCAGATTTTTCTAAAACTAAATTGATACGGCTTGTAATTGATTGATATAATTGTTCTGATTGTTGATCAATTTGGACGGTTTCGTGCCATTTTTTCAAAAAATCAACAACAGTCTCACTATCATCAGTTTTTGCGATCGCATTAGCTCCTCTATTTAGCAGAAATTCAACAATTTCCAAATGACCATTCGAAGCGGCATCATGTAATGGAGTTATACCTGTTTTTAATTAAATTGATGAATATCAAATTATTAAAAAAAAAATTACAGATATCTTCGATTTTTAATGTTGAAACAACACATTATTTCGAAATTCGCGCGAAAAATCATCCACAAATAATAGTGAGCTTTCCACAGCCAACTATGTTACAATATTATTGATATCATAGTTTTTATCAATTTTTACAATTTTTCTATGAGAATAACAGTTGGGAATAATTAGATAATCTCGAGAAACGAAACGTTTTATAATTTTTATATGATTGCAATAATTATAGTCAAAAACGTTAAATATCAAAATACGTAGTTGGCTTAGAAAAGATTATTGACGCGCGAATTTCGAAATTTTCAACGCTAAATACTCGATAAGTACGTAATTTGACGAAAACAAATGAAATTGAAACATTTTAAGGCTTCTAGAGTTTTTCTCGTATAATTTACCTCCACAATGTGTACCACCGCGATCATTAATAGCGCCACCTTTATCCAAAAGTACTTCGACAATATCCAAATGGCCCCAAATACATGCCTCATGTAATGGTAACCACCCGCAATTATCACGTACATTAACCGGATGGCCTTGTTCTAATAAATGTCTAACAATATTCAATTTTCCATTAATACAAGCTGTGTGTAATTGGGTTTCACCTTTAGCATTACGTTTGATTTTATAAGTTTTGGAGCGACGTTTAGTCCGTGATATTTGTTCATTATCACTATCATCAGAGACATCTACAAATAACAAAAACAATAATAATAACAAACAAATGATTTGTAATCAAATCACCTGTGATATCATCAATATCGATATCTTCACCTATTGTTGTAATTGGTGGTGTTTCCGAATTTTCGCTCTCACTATCCGAACTAATATAATTTAATTCGTTCAATTTTTGTTCGTATTTCGATATTTTATCGTATTGTTTTTGACGATTCAAATAAATAATACAACGTTTCACCATACGACCTTCTTCATGTTGATTCTTATCGATACGGCAATGTTCAATTACACATTCATATAATTGTAGAATTTCATCAATTCCACAATTTAGATTCTCTTCTTTTATATCAATGATCCGACAAATTGTATTCAAATAGTCCTTTAATTGATTTTCGCATAAATTCAATTCGAGTTCGAAATAATTGATCGCTTGTTTATATTGGCCGAGATCTTTATGAGTTTCACCTAAACTATAATAACAGGAGGCGATTTCCTGTTTAGATAAATCCGCTTTCAAAGCCACATCCAACATTTTATTGTAATAATCGATGGCTTTTTGATAGTTCTTCAATTCGCAACAAGCATCCCCCATTTTCTCGTACAACAATTTTAATTCTTTATAATTCGTATCTTTTGTTATCAATAATTTAATTTCGTTGTAGCAAATTGTAGCTACAATCTTCAAATTACGTTCGATAATCTCATGTTCATTGTTATTGGGCAATTTTATTTTATACGCTTTCAATAGTGTAGTTTTTGCACCGTGGAAATCGCCAAGACGAATTAAAGTTTCAGCTTTACTTGATAAGACGCCACTCAATAAATTGGGCTTATTTCGCAGTTTTTCTGGAATCAATCACAAAATTAGTAAAGTCTCCGATATAGTCGTTTATAAATTACTTGCAGTTTCTATTGCTAGATTGTATTGTAAAAGAGCAGATCGGCTATCGTTTTGTTTTTCTAGCAATGACGCTAATGCCGAATATCCTCGTAAAAGTTGTTCGTGTAAATCGTAAATTTTACATAAATTGATCGATTTGTTCATTAATTCGTACGCTTCTTGAGAATTACCGCGACAATCTTGTACTAAACCTAAATTCGATAATAATCGAGTCGACATATCGGCATGTTCAAACTTACTAACTTCACCCCCTAACCTAAAAATTTTCAAGTATAATTATAATTGAATTGTTCAACAATAATGTCGGTACTTTTCACAAATTGTCCAACTTTTCATGAAAAATTTATAAGCTAAATCTAATTTTCTATTTTCGTTGTTATCTTCCAAATAATTAGTGAGATAAATATGGCCGATAGTGGCTAATGCGCGTTGTTCTTCTATTTTATTATTCAATTGTTTTGCTATTTCTAAAATAAATAATTTTTATATACGAATTAATAATTTGATGAAATTGTTGTAACCTAGATAGATTTTTTGATGATTGATCGCTTGATCGAATTGTCGAAGCTCTAAATAAGCTTCTCCAATACCACGATTCACAACACCATAATCTAATAATTTGTTTTGTTTTTTATAAATACGTGAAACTGTACGATATTCATCGATTGCGAAGTCAAAACGGCCTTTTTCAATATATAAATTTGCTAAATCTGTACAAACTGTTACAAGTTGAGTTTCATTGTTTTCTTTCAAGGCTTTTCTTCTGCGCTTCAATAATTCTAAATAATATCAAATTAATGGAAGGAGTCTTATTTGAGTTGTGTTATCTTACTTTGTTCATCCATAATTAATAATAAATAATAAACTTAAAATTAATAAAATAAAATCTACAACAATCAACAAAAGAGGTTAGTTTGCCTCCATTTATTAGTTCAAATGCAGCGCCACTTTTAACTACTGCGATAGAATTAGTTCGAATGTACCAGTAGTTAAATTAACACTGTGATTTGTTCAACTCATATACAGTCTGTTCTAGATAAAGTTTAAATATCCCATTATTTTTGAGAAAAATGGCACATACGAGGTTCTTGGGCTATTTTGGAAATGGTATCATTTGTTTTTGAAGTGAAGCTTTTACAGCGAGATTAGTGAATCTGAATGATCTTGACGGAATTCAAGATGAAACATTATTTACTGCCGTTGCTAAGAAACACGATACTTTGTCGGTAGCCTTCATTTTTATTTCCTGCCATTACTAAGGAGCACAATACTTTTTCGTTAGCCATCATTTTTAATATTACAATGACAGAGGGGAGGTGAATTTCAATATGGGTTCATCTAAAATCAGACACCCACTTTTTAGAAATAAAGTTAGGTTATTTTAACTGGCTCACTGTTTTTCTAAAGTTTATCACTATTTCTAGTGAAAAACACGGGCGATTAGCGGGAGAACTAGTTTATTTACATTACTTACCGATGTGCCGCTCTAATACAATTTTTCTAGAGACTACCTTCTTCGTGCCGGTCTTTAGTTATGAGATATTTAAACTTTATCTGGAGCAGACTGTATATTCTCCTCCACTTTTTGATCGATCTAAGTACCCACTCTTTTAGAGCAGATTTCTGCCTATTTACAGCGCCATCTGTTTAACAAGTCTGTCAGAGTTTCTAACCTCGATTGCTCCAGTGTTTTTTTCTCGGCTTTTTTGTTATTAAATCGTTACTCTTATTTATTATTATTGCGACATCGACGTCCCCGAAGCGTACGTTCTATTTGTTTTGAGCGAGGCTTCATAGATCATATTTTGTTGATGTCCAGTGAATAAAACTTAGAAAAGCGCTTTCTTCTGTGTTTCTATCGGATTTAGTTGTACATTTCCATCAAAAATGGTTTGGAAATGCGTCGTTTGCAGTGCCCCACAAAAGCGAAACAGTATGCTATCGTTTCATCGGTAAGTTTTGAGGTTAATTTCTCAAAATAAATAGAATAAGTCGAAATAGAAAATTATGATTTCATATTTTAGATTCCCAACGAATGAACAGCGACGTGAGCAGTGGTTGAAAGCCTGCCATCTAAGCAACACAGACATCAAACCCCGTTCGGTTGTGTGCTCAAAACATTTTCGACCAGATGACTATGATCAACAGTCTTGGCCGTTGCAAAAATTGCTCGTTACGGCAATTCCAGCCCCATCATTTCTTATAAATGGCACGCCTATTTCTAAAGTGAATACTCTATCGTCCTTCTATAACGAAAATCAAAACCCGAATCATTCCGAAGCTGTTTTATTAAGTACGTAATAATCACCGTTATCCACCTACTATTTATTCAATTATTGCTATACATGTCGGCAAGAAATGGCCCAGTTCTAGATTGTATAATTTTTTTCTGTTTCACAAAAACAACAGCAACTGAGCCTGTTCAAAGTGAGCTTGTTCCATCGATTGAGGCCTCATCACCTGTAAATACTACGCCACTTTCTGCAGTGACTAATATTGGAAGAGAAACTATCTCATCTAGCTGTGATGGAAATCAAGAGCCAAACAGAGAAGAAGATGTAGTTATGAGAGGTATACTTGAAAATTGCAGTTCATATACATTACTTATTTTATTTTGTTTTAGAAGCTACAACCTCACCAATCAGGCTTCCACGTTATGCCGGTGATTTGAAAGTTGAACATTTTGACACACCAAGAAGAGCAAAACAAAGTCTGTCGTTGGTATCTACAACACTGAAAACCCAAAAGAGAAAAATCAAGCTTTTGACAGTGCAGAATTCTCGATTGAAGAAAAAAATCGAATCATTCAAGACCCTTATTCAGCATTTAAGTGAAAAGAAATTGTTGTCTGAAGAAGCTGAAGAAGCATTGATGGTAAACACTTGATGCTTTTGTGAAGCCATTATTTCTCTTTTTTATTGATCCATTATAAACGTGTTTCCAGAAGTGTCTTGTAAATTTGAAAACGATCAAAAAATGAAAATATTGAGACGATCATCTCAACGAATAAATTTCGTCAAAATCGATTTATTAAGAAAAATAATTAAAATAAAAAAACTGCTTATCAGCACTTTTATTTTTAATTACTCACGTAAAAATTTTATTATCTGCAGAATTTCCCAAGAGTTTTTATTTTACGGCCGGCTCTGGATTATAGGTATCGTTTATATTAAAGATCTGACTCGATAGAAAAACAATTTGTTTTTAAACTCTCTCGATTATTGTAAATAAAAATTCAATACGTCCAAATGATGAGAATTCATTTTTTCTTGTTGACATTTGTGATTTCAGCTTTAGCAATAACTGAAGAACATCCGTTCACACGAGAAGGTATAAAAATGTAAGTTTTCATTATTTGAACATAAAAATTATATAATTTGAATTATTAGACTGCAGTAAAGACGTTCAAACGAGTCCTAGGCAGTGTTTGGCCAGAATACTAGTTTACCATTATAATCAAGAAACAGAAGAGTGCGAAATAACAACTTTTGGTGGATGTAATAAGACTAATAATAATTTTGAAACATACGAACTTTGTGCTAAAACTGCTATTCCAATTTGTAAAACTCAAAACTTACACATGCAAAATTCTCATCATCAAAATACAGGATGTAACTAAAATGCTGGCCATACACCGAATTTCTATTATTTGATTGGAAACTCTAAATTGGACCAATCAGATAATAAGATTTCCATTGAATCAGTCTATCGAAGGTGCTGTGCTCATTATTTTCTATTGCCTAGCAACAAAACACTAAGCTAAGGCGCAGAATTAAAACAATATATAATTTGAGCATGGCTCTCTTGATTCAGTGGAAATTTCACCTGATTAATCTAATTTTAAACTTATTTCATTTGGTTGTTTGGTTCGATACAATCCAGATACATCCTGATATTAAAATTTACTGACTTAAAATTATAGAATCATAATTATAGGTATCTGTAACTAGAAATATGAATAAATAAATAAAACTCCTGAAAAGGTATCAGTTTTTAGATTTTGGAAAATTATTTTCGTATCATTTTCGAATTATAATCGATCAATATAATTTCCAATAGTTTTATTCATATGATATAAATCGTGCTTATCACCAAATCTTGATTCATTTTTTACTTAAAATTTTATCGATAATTTTGCCGCGTTGTTCCAACAATTCGCCCTTTTTCTCCGGTAAATTATTCGATTTCAAGTTTCTCAATAGAAAATGATGTATAAATAATCGTAAACTTTCTCTAAACATTTTCAATTTTTCCGATTTCGCAATATTATCGAAAACACTCTGACACGTATCAAAATCATTATACAACAATATACCCAACAATATCTGTCTTATAAAACGTAAATTCACTTTATCTAATTCACTAAATTGTACAATTTTCAATATTGATATTGATAAACTTTTTTCGATAAATAAATGTATTAGGAATTTCGCTAAATTCGTTATTTGTGTTGTTGAACAATCTTTTAATGTTTTCAATTTATCCCATATTGAGTATTTTATAGTCAATTGATATTTACGATCGTATTCACAAAATTTCTGCGATAAAACACTGTAATACGGATTATAGTTTTTCTCTTGTAAACAACAATGTAATATTACATGGATTATGTCGCGGTCTTGTTGATTTTTCAAGCCTAATCGCAACAATTTCTCGAACGCATCCGTATAATCCTACGGAAAATCATCGAATTAATTATCAGGAAAATTCGAAATAAAACCTCACCTCAGCTGACATAATAATACAAAAAATATTCCGCCGAACATCTGTATTCATCCGTTGTTTTTTAGCCAACTCTAATAATTTCTGAGAGAAACTCCCTTCAATTTTCCGACTCTCATTCGGATTTTGATGCTCTAAATTGCCTTTCCACGCCGAACCAACGACCCACCATCGGCCTCGTTCTTCAGCTACAATAAATCAAACTTAATCAAACTCATTTTCGAAAACAAAACTGAATACCTTTGAGTAAATCTTCCAAAGAAATATTGAGTTGAGTCACATAATTTCCTTTGCGAATGAAAGTCTTCATGATTTTTTTCAAATGTTCCGGATATGAATTATCATAGTTTGGTATTTTCGCAACGTTATTATTTTTGATTGCTAATAGAATTTCCAGCATAAATTTGACTCTTGGGCTGTACAAATTTGAGAAATATTAATCGAAATTTTTTAGATTAATCGGACAACTTACTTATCTTTGATTGTTTCAGCGGCGTTAGCGGCACGTTTTTGTAAATTTAAAATTAAATTCTTCAACGCAATTGGATCGTCTTTGCGTAAATTGAAACCAATACTTTTCAATATTTGTAGAATACATTCGACCTCTTTCTCTTCAAAGTTTTCGGTTAATTTATTTAAAATATCATAAATTAATTTCGAATCGAATAGTTTGAAATTGTATAATTGCGAGATTGTATTAATGACGTTATCCAATGTTTTATTTTCAATTGTTTTACGTAATTCTAGATTATTATAGAATTCGTTGAATTTCTTTACAACAGTTTGAAGAAAATGAGCCCCAACTTCTGTTCCAACATTAGCATGAAGTATTGTGATTAATACAATATGTTCGATTAATAATCGTTCCGGTGTTAATATATTTGTTACAATCGAATCTAATATTAAATTTGTTATCGTGTTATTCATATCGTTCCGACTATTATTCATATATAAATTTTCAATTTGATTCGATATCGTATATAGATTACTTTCAGCTAAACGATTGAATAGACCTTTCAATTGACGTTTCAATCGATTCAATTTCTCTAAACGATCTCTATTATTATCCGTTGATTCTGTTTCCAATTTTGCCCGAATCGCTGGTGGAATATATTTCTCTTTTTGCTATAAATAAATCTTATTGGAATATCAAAAAGAATAATACTTAAAATAATTACTTCAATTACTGAACCGTCTTTAGTTCTCAAACGACCGTAAATATCTTCCCAAACGCCACCATCTTTATTTTGTTTATCATCAAATTTCTCTTCTTTATCTTCTTCTTCTTCTTCTATATCTGTTGGTTCTTGTTCACTATCGTTAAGTGATTCATTAAATCTAACTTTTTTGTTTTTTTGTGTTGTTTTATTGTCAATTTTCTGTCGTTTTCCTCCAATTTCT
>JAZBGZ010000094.1:1767-11842 GCA_037414795.1 Stenodera caucasica | reverse complement strand
TTTTCACGAAGAAGCAAGAAAATCCACCAATTCATTGAATTCGAGCAACTAAATCAAAGAAAAAACTCTGAAAAATTCATCTAATTTACAACAGAGCCAAAGAAAAGTCGAGAAAAACGACGATTCTAACTAGATCCAAGAAAATGTCGAGAAAAACATAGAAAATTCGCTAAACCTTATTAAATTTCCACAAATTTCGACGAAAAAGCAGGAAAACTGACCCATCAATTCGTTCAATCTAAGAAAATATAGAAAAAAGTCCAAAAATTTAGCTAATTGCCAAATAATCCGATGAAAAATCAAGAAATTCGACAATTCGGCTCAATTTTCTCGACTAAATTCAAGAAAATCTCGGGAAGAATTCGTAAAAACTTTAACAATAATAACTGCGAAAAATTCAGCTAAATTTCAGGAAATCCGGAGAAAAATCGACCATTCTAACTAAATTCAAGAAAAACACAAAAGAATTGCAAAATCTCAGTTAATTTTCACGAATTTCGACAGAAAAACAGGAAAATCGACCAATAAATTTGTCTTAATCTAAGAAAACTTCAGCTAATTAACATTTAGGCCGATAAAAAATCAAGAAATTTGACGATTTTGCTCAATGTTTCCAACTAAATCCAAGAAAATCTCGAAAAAAACTGAAAAATTTGCGAAAGCTTCAAGTAAATTTCCCACGAATAAGCAGGAAAATCCACCAAATCGTTCGATCTGATCCACTGAATTCAAAGAAAAACCGCTAAAAATTCAGCTGATTCGCATTCAATAAAATAAAAATTCAAGGAAACGAGGATTTTGTTCAATTCGAACAATAAAATCAAAAAAAAAAAAAAAATGAGGAAAAAACACAAGTCTCGCGGAAATCCAGCCAAATCACATCAATGCTGGCGAAAAATTGAGAAAATCGAGCCGTATTTAACCCTATTTTATGTTGACGTTTCAAAATCGACATGAAATATAATTCCACACTGTATATTGTCGATTTTCTTCTCGTTTCAAATCAATTATAAACAAAACAGGAAGAGATAAAACTGTAATATTACGATTTGGTGACGGAATTATAAAAAGACTAAACTCTAGAATAAGAAAAAGTGAAAAATAAGAAGAAGAAAATCATCTTAATTACCATCATCCGGTAATATTCAAAAACTATCTATTTAAATAAGAATAAAAATACATATTTCGAAAATAGTAATTCTAATTTAACAAAAACACAACGATCTAATCAGCTATAGAAAGAAATAAATAGAAATTTTTATTATATAGCGGCAATTCAATTTACTGTGAAATTGTTCTTAAATATTTTGCACAAAAAAAAACACTCAAGTTTTCGTTTCAATAAATATCGAAAATTCACTGTGGAATTTATCGAATAGCAAAAACTCCAACTGCAAATACAATAATAAATTCTAGTATTAAATAAAAAAAAAACAATATCATTTTTATGGTTGGGTTGCAAAGACAGCGATACAATTCACTCGATTTTAGCCGATTCAACTCAGAATCCGTTCCAGAAATATTCAATAAAATAGAAATTTCCAAAATTAAAAGTTCCTAGTTTTAATTAAACAATAGACGCGAGGGTATTTTAAGTTGGTAGCCATTCAAAAAATTCTACGTGACTGTCAAAAAGAAAAAAACCCAAATTATTCTTGCAATAAATCAATTTTTAATCTAACACATAAAATGAAAGCTTTTATTTATTTATCGATAAGTTGTCAATAAAATTTGTGCCAAATTTGTAGACAATGACGTCAGTCAATTTCACAAATTTTCAACAATCCGTCCTAATTGTAGCCACAATCAAACTATACTAGAAACAATAACTGAGTATGAGTGCTACCGGTAGCCCTAAAGTACTACATAACTGTACCTATTCAACATAATATTATATTTTATTATTGTGGGTGCTGATAATAAATCTAGTTGACGGGCTAATTGTTAACAATTCTCGCATATAAGAAAATAATAAAAACAAAACAACAATATATTTAACACCGTTATATTCCCGTTTCATCTGGTTTATATTGCATGCAATTTATATACCTTATTTCATGGCACTTGTAGATATAGAAATTTTAATAAAATAATAAAAACAAAAGAAGAAACTCTAATGTCGACCTTCAACATCACGGTTAACTGAGAACAAACACTCTTGAACTTGTTTTCTTCGTATAAATAACATAATTATTGTTTTGACTCATTTTTTATGTTTGTTTATTACGACTCTTTCCATTTATTATTATCATTATTATTATTATTGTTATTACTGTAATAATGATGATAATAACAAAAGAAGTATTTGCGATTGTAAATTGTGTAAAATCGACACCTGATGCGAGTCCGTAAAAGGTTAAACGACTTGGATCAATTCGTTATTGATAATCAATCAAAATCAGCTTGGTACTTGGTTTTTTTTTTTATTTTATTTTTTTTTGGGTTGGTATCGTAACTATAGATCATGGTGGTTCTGATGGATAACCAACTGTAAGGTATGATCGATCAGTTGATTGGTGAATTGAAAAAAAAAAAAAATTGATTGCAAATCATTAATATTGGATTATCGATAAATACCGCCTATTGTGATGATGGTGGTAGAGTTCTTTTCTTTTTGGATTTATCAAAATGAGATTGATTTCTGACCTAGACCCAGGTTGGATTTATTGTCGTTTCTTTACAAACGACATTGGTAGAGAGTCTCGTTTCTCCACACATACATACACACAACACACACACATACATACACGATAAAGATGGAAAGAATGTTGCCATTCTCTCAAAGAGACTACTTTCTGGCTAGACTACTTTGAAATGCCATACAAAATGTCATTGCCGGCAAAATATTTTAATGTCGATTATATTCTTTGCTAAAACTAAAACAACATATCAACTGTTTTAGATTCTTACATGTTTGTTAACAATCATCAATTTCTATTTCAACTTGTTGATAACTCTATTTGTTGTTGGCAAAATTCAATACAAATTATATACTTAAGTCAGGTTATTATTGTGGATTTCTCTCATCTATGTTTCATTGGAATTGAGAGACAGGTGATGAGAAAAAAATTGAGTACAGGTCGAGAACCCGGCGATGTTGCCGGAAAATTCCGCCAAAAAATAACATTCGTCCAAAAACAACAACAACAAAAAAAAAACAAAACAATTATTTATTTCACGCTAGACAACCAAATTATAGGCCCGTCCGCTCATTAAACGACCACTACAAACTATTTTTCAAATTAATAATTCATTTATTGCAGCCGCACTTCTTTTTTTTTTTTGTTTTCGCGACTTAAGTCAAATTTACATTACCTTAGGCGTATAGTCGCAACGTCGATATTTTCAAAAATATCCCACCTCTACTATGATTCAAGTATGATTTTATAGTTGGAATTGATGGTTTATTGTTAGCTTGTAATTTTCGAAATTTTGTTGAATAAAGTGAGAATTTGACGAATAAAATTTTGACAGATAACCTGCAAATTCTTCTTGAAAAATTACTCAATTAATTGATCTATTACTTAATGAACTGAAAACAAAATAATGTTTAAAAAGTGTACGAATTTGGGTCTGTAAGATGGAAAAACATCTGCAACTATGATCGGAAAACAGAACTCGAGCATGAATAAATGCGCCATTTTTTGCACTTATCGGACGCAGAATTTTTCCAATATTTGAAATTCACGTGCAAAATTCGAATTTTCCATGGCTATCTGTTTTTTGGTATTTAACGTTTCCACTTTATTGGAATATTTATGGGTGGATTTTCTGGTATACTGAACGAAAGTGATGAAGAAGCTCGAATTTGATGGTTGTTTCTTCCATAATTCTCTCAAAATAACAGAAATAATGAATAATTAAAATTGTGCAACAAATAATGTCGAATACTAAACAAAAAGTTGGCTATGAAAAGCTCACCTGTCATATTTTTTTGAAAATTATGTCAACTAATTTGCGCGCCAATTTCAAATAATACTTAATACTTTACTTAATACTAATAATTTTACTGAATTTTTGAGAATACATAATGAAGAATTGAATTTGATGATTGTTTTTTTTTTGTGCGTGATTTTAAAAATAACGGAAAATTTGATAAATCGTAACTTTGACACGGACAAGGTCAAAACATGAAACCAAAAATTGGCCATGAAAAGCTTATCTGTCATTTTTTTTTGGAAACTTTGTCAACAAATCGAGATTTAAGCTCAAATATTGAACCTTTTCGTTGACCTCAATTGATTGGCTTAATTGAGAATATTTGTGAAATTTTGAAAAACCTCTCAAATGACTGATCACTTACAAAATTTTCCTGAAAAATTATTTAAATAAAAAATCAATGCCTTCATTATTTGATGAATTGAAAACGAAACAACATTCGAAAAGTGTTCGAATTTTTCCCTGTAGCAAAGAAAATGAGGGAAAGATGGAAAAACATCTACAACTATATGATTGGAAAACAAAACTCGAGAATGAATAAATACGTCATTTTTTGCATATATCGATAATCATTCTTCGCAGATTTGGGAATTTTTTCAATATTCAAAATTCGCGCGCAAATTTCGAATTTTCCATGGCTATCTGTTTTTTTGGTATTTGACATTTTCGCTTCATAATTATTGGTAAATTGTTGAATGGATTTTCGGAAATACAGAATAAAAATTTTGAAGGCACTCGAATTTGATTGTCTTTTTTTTTACCATAAGTCTCTCGAAATAACAGAAAATTTGAGTAATCAAAATTGAGAAACGAATAATGTCGAGTACTAAACAAAAAGTTGGCTATGGAAAGCTCACCTGTCATATTTTTTCGAAAATCATGTCAACAAATTTACGCGCTAATTTCAAATAATACGTCATTTTCAACAGTGAATATCAAACAAATATTACAAATAGATAATTTTACTGAATTTTTGAGAATATATAATTAAGAATTGAATTTAATTGTTTTTTTTTGCGCGTGTCTTTAAAAATAACGGAAAAATTGATGAATCGTTACTTTGACACGGATAATGTCAAAAACTGAAACAAAAATTGACCATGAAAGGCTTATCTGTCATTTTTTTTGAAAACTGTGTTAACAAATCATGATTCAAGTTCAAATATTGAACATTTTCGGGGACCTCAATTGACGGGCTCAATTGAAAATATTTATGAAATTTTGAAAAATTTCAAATGACTGAACACTTACAAAATTTTCTTGAAAAATTACTTAAGTAATTAATCAATTCCCCATTGCTTGATGAATTGGAAATGTAACAACATTTGAAAAATGTTCGAATTTGGCCTTATAGTGAGAAAATGAGGGAGAGATGGAAAAAAATCTGCAACTATAATTGGAAAACAGAACTCGAGCCTGAATAAATGAGTCATTTTTTAAAAATATCGATAATCATTCGCCCACAGAATTTCAGATTTTTTCAATATTTGAGATTCTCGCGCAAAATTCGAATTTTTCATAGCTATCTGTTTTTTTGATATCTGACGTTTTCGCTTTATAATTATTGGAATATTGTTGGATGGATTTTCGGAAATACAAAATAAAAATTATGGAGGAGCTCGAATTTAATTGTTTTTTTTTTTATCATGAGTCTTTTGAAATAACAGAAAATTTGAGTAATCAAAATTGAGAAACGAATAATGTCGAATACTAAACAAAAAGTTGGCTATGGAAAGCTCACTTGTCATAATTTTTCGAAAATCATGTCAACAAATTGGCGCGCCAATTTTAAATCGTACGTCACTTCCAATAGTGAATATCAAACAAATAGGTAATTTTACTGGATTTTGTGAAATACAAAATAGAGAATTAGGTTTGATGATTGTTTTTTTCGTTTGTGTCTCTGAAAATGACGAAATAGAGTTGATAAATCATAATTGTAAAACGGTAAATATCAAATATTGAAACCAAAATTTGGGCCAATGAAAACTTACCTGTCATTTATTTTGACTTATATTGGAAATATTGGAATATTTATGAGTGGAATTTCGGGGGAATACAGAATAAAAAAATTAAAGAATTTAATGCTTGTTTTCTTCTAAAATTTATCAAAAATAATTCAGCAGCTCATAAATTTTCATTATAATTATAATTATGAATGTCGAATATTAAAACATAAAGTAGGCTATGGCTGCTGTCATATTCATAATGTCATAAAATTGCGCGCCAATTTCAAAACAATACGTTCAATAATAAAAGATAAGACGTAAATATTAATACAATTAAAGTCGGTCAAAATGGCGTTGTTGAATTTTTTTTGTAAGCTTGAAAATTCGAAAATTCTACAATTAAAACGGTGAATTTTGAAAAAACTCCGCTGCCATTCTAAATTGATATTTTCATACTAAAAAAAATAATTTTTATATTAAAAAAAACAACAACAATAATAAAAACAGAGGAAAACGTAATGATGCCAACCATGAGATCATTATACGAAAACGAATTAAGATAGGTCAAGGTGTAATAAAAACGCAGCTGTTTATTTTTATTCAAAAATAAAATTGTCTGTACATTTATTGAAAAAAAAAATTTGTTATTATCCGCTATTGTATAATTTCAAATGTCAATTAATTAATTATGTAGTTGATTAAGTTTAATTATTTATTGATCATTGTTGTTATTAGATGTTTTGTAACTATTTATTTATTTAAACAAATAACAAGTTTTTGCGAATCAACTGGCTATAACTGGAAATAAAAAGGTGTATTTTTTTCTGTTTTCGAAAAATTCACGTTTACATCATGTTTTTTATTTACGAAATAAACTAGAAAGTAACAAGAAAAATTAATGGAGATTTCCAAATATTCGCAAGGATTTTGACACTCGAAGTGGCAAATTCCCCGAAATCCAATTAACAACATTTCGTTCAATTTACGTATTAAAAATAACAAAATTTTAATTATGGTGTATAAAAAAGAATTTGTCTTATTGAATTTTGTATCGTCGTAGGTCAGTACGACCTTTATAATCTCTAAATATTTTTATTTATAATGTTTCTCAATCGTTTATGAGAAAAAAATTTATTCATTCTGACCTTTGTCAATTAGAAAAAATTGTTTTGTTTTCATCATCATCATCATGATCATTGAGCCTGGCCATGAATTTTAATTTAAAATTTAAACTAAACAATGCATAGATTGCAATATTTTCGGCAATTGTGCATTTCCCCCCCGATTCCCTTCACTTTTTCCAATTAAATTCTAGACAGTAATAAAAACTTAAATTCAACTAAAGTAAGTAATTGTAAAATAGCCAGACAACTCAATTAATTTCTTAGGTGAGTAAAAGGAGATGGTTTTATTGTTTCCAATGATTTATCTGAATAAAAAAACAACTGTATCAAATAATAACGGATGTTCAACAAAAATCATTGTAATTTACAATGAAATTTTTGCTATTTATCTGATTTTGAGAAAAAATACGAACAATCAGTACAGTATTATTAAAATCGGCCTATTACTGTCATATGTCATTATTAGAACGATGATTAGTATTTATCCGTTGGTTGTTTAGTTTTTCCATTTTCAAATGATGAAAAAAAGAAAATGCTCTAGGGCTCTACTTTCGAATATTTTATAGATTGTAGATTTCCTCTACTATTTGATTTGTCACGCAATAAAAGCTACAAAATTAATTAGATGATAATTTTTGGAATCATCCTCTAACTTGCCAAAATTTGAGATATTACTCAAATAATAACGTATTATTTTGAAATTCGCGCGCAATTTCGCTAATATACATACTTACCGTGTGACAGGTGAGCTTTTCATATTTAGGGTTAATTATTCGGCATTATTCATTTTATAATTTTAATGAATATTTATTAAATTTTTAATTAAGTTCGAGATATAAATTTTAGATTCAAATTTTTCTCTAATTTTCTATTTCTTATTACCGGAAATCTACACCAATATTCCGCAAATTATAAAGCGAAAACGTCAAATCCGAATAAAAGATAGCTACAATGGTTGGTATCCATATTGGAGAATTGACGCGCGAATTTCAAAATAATAACACCAAATTTCAATAAAATGCACGATTCGTGGAAGAATAATTATCAAAATTATGATCAGAGGGTCAAAATTAACTCAACTACAAAACTAACGCATTGTCAATTTATGAAATTTACAATATTGCGCTTCAATAAATGAGTTTTTTGTGAATTCGACTAATTGTAGCCTCCAATGATTCTCTTTTGTTTTATGAGAGCTAGATTTTTGAAGATTAGCGATTTTGGTGATTAGGAGCCAAAATTTTGGAGCTGAGAAAAATAGGATCGAGCTTTCCATCTAATTTTAGATTTAATCATTCGACATTATCCATTTCTTAATTCTAATGAACATGTATCAAATTTTCAATTGTTTTCAAGAGATAACTTGTAGATTTAAATTTCTCTTTATTTCTTTATTTTATATTTCCGAAAATTCACACCAATATTTCACAAATTATGAAGCGAAAACGTGAAATCTGAATAAAAGATAGCTACAATGGTTGGTATCCATATTGGAGAATTGACGCGCGAATTTCAAAATAATAACACCAAATTTCAGGAAAATGCTCGATTTATAGAAGAATAATTATCAGAAATATGATCGGAGGCCTTAAACTACTTTATCTACGAAAACAACGCATTTTTCAGCTGTCAATTTGTGAGATTTACACTTTTGCGCTTCAATAAAATATATTTTTCGTGAATTCGACTAATTGTAGCCTTTAATGATACTCTTTTATTTTCACGCAAGCTAGATTTTTGGTGATTCGGCGTCAAAATTTCGAAACTGAGAGCAAAAAAATTGGATCGATTTATCTTGATTACCGGAAATTTGGATGACACAATACATTTGTTGTTGTTGAGATTTTTCGATCGCACGATACCAAGAATCTGATTATGCAGATAATTAAAAGATAATATGAAGAGAATAAAACGAAGAAATATGAAGAAATTAGTGCATTCGCTTAATTACAATCAAGAACTAGATAAATTACTGGTTTATTTAATAATTATTTGCAAGATCAATTTCTAACCAACATAGTTAAGTTCAGGTTGGTCATTAAAGGGAAATTTTTTTCGAAAAATGCCTCTTTCTAATTATTTTGTATTTTTTGTTGCAGTTGTTTTAATATCAATTTTCCGTATTCCGAACAAGTTCTATAATATAGGTAGAATGTCTCTATTTTTTCTATCTACATCATTTTCCATTTACCGAGCCAGTTTATTATCCAATGTCAATTATGGACGATTATGCGAATAATTAAAGCCCATCGGATATTGTGGGTCGATGGAAATGGGTGCTGGAATTCCATCAGTTCCAATTTTCGCACAATTGTGGGCATAATTTTATGGTTTCTAATCGACGAAAATCCATACGGAAACGCCTGTAATTACACAGTTTTTATCGATTCCTAACATGCAGATTTCAACCATCATTAGAAAGCAATCGTTGTAAACTGTAACTGTACTTATTCCCATTTATAGGAAAAATATCGAATAGTTTTTGTTTATTATGCAGAACATATACAGCTATTTCAATTTAGAATTTTTGAAAATTGAACGCAGAGAATTCTAAGATTTAATATTAAATTTCCTGTCTTTTTTCGAGAAATCTTCGTTTATTCCCATTATAATGGCTCAAATATAGTTGTCAATTCCAAAAAAAAAACCAGCTAGAATCGATAAAAACGATTATTTTAATGGTTATCGAAAATTCAATAACCAACAATTAATTATAAATCGAAAACATAAAGAGTTGTATTTTTTTCCAAAAAAAAACTCGAGAGTAGCTTTCTTTTCGTTTACCTAATTCGATGGTTTCTAATTTTTGGCGAGTTTTTTTTTCCTTAATTGTGGTTTGTTGGTAATTTTCGGCATTCCATTGCTGGTTTTTGTTTTTTTTTGTACAGCTAAATTTAGAATAGATCGCTAAATTTTAGCCCACTTTATCTAAGGTGAAAGGTTATGTCGAATTTATTAATTTATGGATGGACATTGCATTTTATTGATGTGCCAAATGCATTTTCTAATTTCGTTTTTTCGTCGATTATAACCTAAAATAATACGAGACGAGATCAAAGGTGT
>JAZBGZ010000093.1:69147-91246 GCA_037414795.1 Stenodera caucasica | reverse complement strand
GATTCGGTGAGTTTTGCCGACTATTTTTCGATAGAACGATCTAATCGAAGGTGATGTCACAGGACAAGGCGGTAAATACGGCAATCAAGGCTCCGTCAGCGGCAATAAAGGCTTCGGCAGCGGCAGCGGCAGCCACAATACCGGTTTAGGTAATGCCGGTCATAAAGTGCCATCAGGGCTGTTGAGTTCCGGCGGTTTTGGTACGCCTGTTGAATTGCAAAAGGGCTCAGCTAGCGGCCTGTACGACAATCGCAATTATGCCATATTACGTAAAGTTGAAAAAGTCGAAAATGATGGTTATCATTATTTGTACGAAACCGAAAATAAGATACTCGGCGAAGAACAAGGTAAATTACATAATAAAGGTAGCGATAATGAAGTGATGAAGGCGAATGGTTTTTACGAATATACCGGACCCGATAACGTAGTCTATCATGTCGATTATACGGCTGATGAAAACGGTTTTGTACCGGTGGCTGCCCATTTACCAACCCCACCACCAATACCATTGGCTATTTTACGATCGTTGGAATACAAAAAATCGATAGGAGAACTATAAATTCTATTATTATATATGATCAAGACCTTAATCTACCCTAAGGTGCTCTAAATTAATTATTTAATTATAATATAAAATCGAATAAATAATAATTGATGATTAAGCGAAACGTTTGAATTCCTTCAAATACTTTCCCCTGTTTAATTATTAGATTATTAAGGTTAATAAGATCTGCAAAACAAGTGACATTCCAATAATCAGCCATCTATATGCAGAATTTCAATAAACATTTGAATTTATGTTAATTGAGATTCTCTGTCTCCACTTATTATTTATTGCCTATGATTTATAAAAATCAACTGACTTCTAAAAAACATAAGATTGTGAAAACTACACATATGTGATTAACAAGAGACTGATGTAAGGCTGGTTTTATACGGATAAGCTTCTTTCACGGTGTAGAGACTTTTTCTAATCTAAATCGCTCGAAGTATCTATTTTTTGACAATTTCTAAATTGTCATTTTCCGGCTGAAAAGTGACTGAAAACATAAACCAATTATAAATGAAAACAAGAAATAAGACTATATTCGGTTCAGAACTATACGATAATGACAGAATTATTTTCAAGAAACCGAAAACTGTATGAAAAATCAGAATTTTGCACTAAAATTTGTAAATGACTCGAAAAATTTCGTTGGAGAGAAAGTTCTCTCCAACAACTGAACATCGACGCGCTTATATTTGATTCAGTTGTGAAAACTCGATGATTGTGCTAGATTTTTGAATGGACAACAATTGAAAATTCCATTGAGAAACTGCTGGAAGTTTTCCCAAATTTGTCTGGAAACTCTGCTGAAAGAAAAACCAACATAATTGGTAACGGAAAATTTCGCAAAGAAATCTAGTAGACTAGTCAGATGTTTTGAATCAAAGCCTACTCGATTTTTTCCAATTCTGAGAATATTTCCATACTTTTTCATCAAACAATTGAGAAAACTACAAAAAATCAGTAAAAAAAAAGCGATTTCCGGGAGGTTTTCTTTCTGTCGTCGATTTTATTTTGAGTGATCGATTTATTGTGCTCGTATTCGGATCAGGTCTTGATCTCCCGTCAAATTTTAATCTCCATCACTATTGAGCCGTAAAGTCACTTATCAAATTTCAATTTTCGACAAAAATTTTGTTGTGTTGGGTCGACAATTGAAGACTTCACTGAGAAATTGCTGGAAATTCTGCTGACGAAAAAGCCCACTCAATGAGGCTTTGTCAATCAAATTTGAGCTTAGGAATCGATCAATCGACGATGAATCCATCTCTAATCAACAGTTGGATTGATCGATAAATTGAAATAAAGCAATTAGTCACGAATCTCTATTGAATGTCACGTCAGAAAAAATTAACATTATTCGACAGCTAGCCTTGTGATTCATGAACTAAATACCATCAAAAATTTCAAAAAAAACTCAAATTCCTCACTGATACTAAATACTGAAACAACCTATAATTGCTCAATTTGAAACTGAGCAAATTAGAATAAATTGAGATTCAAACAGAATAGAAGTTTCAACAACCTAGATTTATGTTAATTATAATTATATAATTTGGAATTGCCCAATATGCCGAATTTTGGCCGAATCCTCTTCCATCCCATTGGATGGCTCAACAAATCTAGATGACGAAAATTTGGCCAAATACCAAAAAAGCATCTGGAATCAGCGATTTCGCAGCCTTTCGAGGATTTCGCCAAAAATCGGAGACAAAAACAAAAAAAAGGTCATCATTGCAAGATATTTCGGACAAAGGTGAACTAGTTCAAGACTATTGTTATTCATCTTTCACAACGATCCTTGACATTGTTGGCAATTGGATTGAATTCCATCAATGTGCATCCCCATTTCCTCATCACACCCTATTTCTCTGCATATAAACGATGGAAATAGCGGTGTTGATCAGTTAGTGTTTCTAATCATCTCGAACCATCACCATGAAATATCTGGTAAGTGGTCCACTATTGAGTATCGAAAAAATCGACCGATTTGAGAGTTTACGAAATAATTTTGAGCGTCCCACAACTGAACTCTACTCACTAAATGTTAATTAGATCATCGAGAAATAATAGAATTATTTGATTTATTGATGATTTCATTTGAAAATATTAACCTGTGAAGAATGTTTGGGCGCTTTTGAAAGGATGCAATTTCGCACCTAATGCCATGACCTCCAGATAGATATCAACTAATTATCTATTGAACGATAGTAATCAAGGTTGATTGGGCGATTGTATTGTTTTTAAATTTTACCATTGTAATCCAAATCTGGATATTACCAAATTTACCATCATTATTATTCGATTATTAGACTCGTTTTTGTGCAATTTTAGAAAGCGCTGCTCCCATATTCCGAAAAGTTTCATGCTAATTTCCATCACCTTTAACCTGAATCTAATTAACTGTGATATCTTTGTCAATTCGATTGCATCAAAACAGGTCGTTTTTCTCACATTTGTCGCAATCGAAGCGCTAATCGACAACGATAATGAAGATGGTCGATACGTCCATGATGGGTCCGGCGGCTATATTCCCGATTATTCGGGACAATACGTGCCCGATGATAGCGGCCGGTACATCCATGATGGTCTGGGGGGCTATTTGGGCGATGGTAGCGGCCGGTATAGTGGACGTAATGAAGCCTACATCCATGGTAGATTCGATCAGCGACGCGATAATCTGCAAGTAGCGGCGACCATCGCCCATAGAAATATCCGCCCGAGTCCCATTTCGAAGCCGAACCACCCAATACCGAAACCACCACCAAAATACAATTATAATAATTACAAAGAGGGTAAATGGAGGATTATCAGACAAGAAACTGACATCAATTCGGACGCT
Organism: Stenodera caucasica; assembly: GCA_037414795.1. Taxonomy (NCBI): domain Eukaryota; kingdom Metazoa; phylum Arthropoda; class Insecta; order Coleoptera; family Meloidae; genus Stenodera; species Stenodera caucasica. The sequence continues at coordinate 87,857 of JAZBGZ010000093.1, read as the reverse complement.
TATCGTTGGTTGTAAGTCGCAATTATTCGGAATTTATTGATAATAATCTATTAATCATCAATTGTTGTTAGATACGAGACGGAGAACAAAATTCTAGCTGAAGAATCCGGAAAATTACACAATAAAGGTAGCAAAGATGAAATCATGCGTACAAAGGGATTTTATCAATATACCGGTCCTGATAATGTGGTCTATAAAATCGAATATACAGCAGATGAGAATGGATTCGTTCCGATTGGAAAACATCTGCCGACACCGCCACCAATTCCGGCAGCTCTACTCAAAGAACTGGAATTCAAAAATAATCGACTATAAAATCAATTATTAATCATAATTTTACTAATTGTAACTAATATGTGAGAAAATACCAAATTAATATCTAATCTATTATCATTATATTTATATGCATCTTTATTAATAAAACATACAGCGTTATTGGGGTGAAATTTCCACATTTTCGGTATTCAGAATTTATCGCATTTTTCTACCGTTCTCGAATCTTTCTATTTTCAGCAAACTCTATGGCTGAATATCTCGATTATGTTATATCTATTGTTCTTTTTCTCGATTTTATCCGGCGAAATTTGAAAAATAAGAGAGAGGAATCAAAGTAGGCCTTGTATTGATCGACGATGATATAGGCAACCCAATAAGCGTCTCCATGTAGCAATGTTAGCCTATATTACGCCACTATTTTAAAGCGAATCTCTCATTAAATTTCTTTTTCTTTCAACTAGAATTTTCCGGGAAAATTGCAATTATCGGTACTATCAGTTCCTGGGAAATATTTTTATTTTTTTGATGTTGAATAATTCGCTGAATAGAGAAATCTTTGAGTTGGAGAGATTCCGCAACGATGACGAAAAACGCGAATTTCGACAATTAATCTCTTCACTGTCACAGAAATCATTACCATTTTCTTATGTAATACAAAAGACAGAAGCCATAGATCTCTTATCATAGAAGTATGATAAATAGAAATGTTGTCCTTGTTGAATAGGAAAATAAAAATACAGACATGCCAGTAATGTGAATGAGTGAAAAGATTTATTTCTCAATTTATATTGATGATTCAAACGATCATTGAATTCATATATATATAATATATTTATATAAATTTGCAATTAGCTAATAATGTTAAATTGTCCCAGAAAATCCGCTAATTATATGATGATTATTAATTGTTTTAAACGTTTGAACTTTCATAACTTAACATTCGAAATTATTCGTCAAAAGAGGTTTTTTCAATTAGAAAAGATGATGCCACCATATTATATAATCATCCAAAAACAAAACAACAACAACAAAATTATTTGTATAAAAGTAAATAAGACTATAATACTAGAAAGAAAATTCACTACGCTTATCATCATGATGAGTATATCACCATTATTATTATCCTTCGGCTTTGATGAAAGTTAAATGTCAATATATGCGATTTTCATGTATATTTTGTAATCTTCACTGACCTTGAATCATCTATCGATAAGCGAAAGTAAAAAAGCAGAAGACATCAGGGATATTATTGGCGATAAAAAAAAAACAAGTGAAGACTACACTAATCAAAAAAAAAAAGACATGAAAAATCATTAGATGGCTAACACTATTAACCTTCACATTTACAATTTTATTTTATTATTATTTTTTTTTTTGTTGTATAAATCTATTTTCGAAGAATTCTACTCAAATTAGCATAAATTCGAAATATTCTAAAAGTGAAACGACTGTAATGTTGTGTGCGTGGTTTTTTTAGTATTTTCATTTGTTTTAAAACAAACACCACAACGGCCTATTCGATCGCAATAGTAATCAGTTAGATTGGAAACAGTTGAAGTGTATTTATGGGCCGTATTGAGCCAATAAGTCACGTTTTTTTATAAAATGTCAATGCCATCACCTGTCACTGTTATTTTATTATAACAATTCCTCGATGAAGATGCACTTATTGTCAATTATTATCAATTTCCATTATTATTTCCAATAATCGATAATATTGATTTTCTTCATTATCGATCGTTCGACGATAGGCGCAATTTAATTGTCAAATTGTCGTTTATCGATCGATAATGCGATGAAATTACATACAATTTACGTCCATCATCGAATATCAAATGGAGTTGATATTTCGAGAGACTATTCTCTCACTAATCCGAAAATATCAGTTGTTATGGTAACGAGATTTTTGATTCGAAAAAATCAAGTAGACTTGTCAAATATATCAATAATATCCGATCGAGATCCCTATGAATTGACGTTTGTTATTATTTGAAACAATCATCGAGTTGCTATGGTAACGAAAATTTCGATGCAAAGAAATCAAGTAGACTAGTCAGATGTTTTGGATCAAAGCCTACATCGATTCTCTCCAATTCTTTTTCATTATAAAATGAAGAAAATCAGTGGAAAAAAAAAACAATTGTCGACGATGTTTTCTAAATTTGAGGTACTCAATTTTCATCAATGTTATTTGATTGATCAATTTTATTGGACTTGTATTCAGATATTTCGTCGAATTTCGATCTGCATCACTATTGGAGTCGTTGTTCGTGACCGAATTCGGTGTTGTTTAAATTAAATTTCAATTAGGCTTCAATTTTCTGTTGCAACAAATCTGGACTTAAATTATATTCAAATCGCCGGTTCTACTGATTAAAATAACCATTATCATATAGTTAACATCTATAATCTTATACGGTTGTGTTTATGGTTGTATGAAAATGCATAGCAAGATTTACACATTATACCTACCTATTATAATAGAAAAAACCAACGGTAAAATGAAATGGGAAAAATTAGAAAAATCTCTGCACATTGTATACTGCGTATAGTTGTTTTACAAACAACCAAATAATTATTGCTTATCAATATAATAAACAACAATAAAAACAATTGATATTGGATGGATATAGCTATGATGCCATTTAGTAAATGTTGTAATAAACATCTTCGATATGCAGTTGAAGGGGGAAGTAATGATACTTGAACATCATCCATGTGTGGTGGTATAAATAGGAGACGATTTAACTAAGTTGGCTGTATTTTGTGTTTTGTTTTTTATTGTTTTAAATTGTTCGACGTGATCATGGATTGGTCGCCTGTAAGTCAATTACAAATAATCGACAATTAAAATTAATAAAAATTCGATTTATTTCAGATTATTGTGATTTTTATCTCGTTCTATCTAGTTGATAGTTTACCACAAGGGGCGAATCCGCCCAATTTGATCAAGATCATAGCGGATGAGCGCGACATCAATCCAGACGGCTCTTATCAATGGAGGTAATCGACAATCTTCCATTATCTATATTCAATAACTAACTAATAATTTAGGTATGAAACTGAAAATGGCATCAAAGCTCAAGAGAACGGCAATCTAAAGAAGACCAATGACGCTGAAAATCCGGAAACGATTGTGGCCGAAGGCTCGTTCTCGTACACAGATCCGGAGGGCAATCAAATATCGTTGACGTACGTGGCGGACGACGAGGGCGGCTTCCAGCCCCAAGGCGCCCATTTGCCGACCCCACCGCCCATACCGCCGAACATCCAAAGGGCTCTAGATTATATAGCGTCGCAACCGTCGACCCCTGAACCACGGGTCGGCAAACGGAAATAATTATGTTAATTGATTTTTATTTGTACCATTTTCTACTAACACGATCAATTGTCGTCAATCAATTACGTTATAATTTTCTGTGATAAATTCAAACGTAATTTTGTTTTTTTATAATTAATGTAGATATAATCATAGGTGGATGGCAATTAAGACAATGTAATGGCGACAGTTGGATTTTATAATGACCAATTTACGTTTAAAGGAGAATAAACGCTTTATAATTTGCAATTTATAATTCTTGTTTTATTTTCAATATTTTCGCGATTGATTCAAATTCATCGCTAAAATTCCCGACAATTGATTTATTAATTATGAATAATATGCGAATTGAACAAAAGAAACTTTCACTACTTTTCTATTGACAATCGTTTAATTTATAGTTAAGTCATAACGCACAATTAGAAAAGTTCGCTTTGAAAATGGGATTTTTCCAGTTTCTTTATTTATTTGATTGCTTAATCGGACACGATTAATTACAATTTTAATTGTAAAACGAGATAATTTCCATTTTTGAGTCTTAAGTAGCAGAAATTCCAAATAAATCGACATTTCAACTTGAAAGATGAATTCAAAATATTTCCAGTTGCGAAAGGCACTGTTTATTTTTCCCTCATTCGATGCGAGATCGTCGAATTCGAAATGCTAACTTGCTAATTAATTTATAATATATTGAGTTTTCGTTATAAATATCCAGTTTTGCCTTGAACTTCTAGATTGTCGACGAAAACGCAAATTCCATCATTAAATTGATTGGAGTTCAGAGTTTCGTCCGAAATTTGGTGGAACGTGGAAAACTCAATATTGAATCTAGGGAAAATATCCAGATGTCTTTTACTCCAAATTCGGAAAATCGACAAAATTCGGTGAGGCTCATCAGTCGATAATTCTCATCTCGAGACGAGAAATTGGGCTTGGAGCTCACCTTGAGAGGTCAATTTTTCGAAATATCTCCAGACTCAACGGCCTTCACTGCTGAAGCCGGAATTAACATTTCGGTTATGTCGAGAAAAGTCTTTGAACTCCTCCACAACTTATGTGAAAATCAGCAACTCGAACTAACAACGAAAATTTCTTGCATCAAAAATAGAGAAAATTGGAAATCTTCATAAACATATTTATTATTTTTATTGGAGAAATTGAATCACAGTCCTCCCCATCGGCTCGATCGAGTGATAATAAATCATCCGAAAGATAACTAGAAATTCCAGTGTAGGATCATCGGCAAATAAAAATCGAACGTTGTAAAGAATTTCAATCAGCGGACCAATCGGACAATAATTTAGCATTCCGGGGACATTATATTGTTTGCCAAAAAAATCAATCAATTCGTATAAATACCCGGCACAATATCCGAATCGTTATCAGTTGCAGCAAAATCATCAAAATGGCTTTGACCAAACTAATACTAATATCGACATTGATCGCTGTTGGCTTGGCGGCAACAGTTGAACATCACGATATTGTGCCGATTGTGTCGTCTGAAAGCGACATCGACCCATCCGGTAAATATCATTACAGTTATGAATCGGCTGATGGGAGCAAGGCCAGCCAGGAAGGGCTATTGAAGCACGTCGATAAGGAGGATGTTGAGGTGGCACAAGGCGAATTCTCCTATAAAGCGGATGATGGTGAAGTTTACAGCGTGCAGTATGTGGCCGATGAGAACGGCTTCCAGCCACAAGCGCGGCATTTACCAACAGCCCCACCAATACCGCCACTAATTGCCAAAGCTTTGGACTATTTGGCCACAGCACCGCCACCAAAAGAGGAGAAACACCACTAGGAGTATGACTTGATGTTGAATTTTGATGATCGTGTTTTTATATGGTATTGTTTGAACGATTTTGTTTAAAAAAATTAAAAAAAAAATAATTTACAGAATAAATAAATGAATGTTTATACGCATTTAGTACTCTTATTTGGATAAAATTTAGCCTTAAGAAACATGACACGTCATTAAAACAATCGTAAAATTGGAAATAATAGCAATTTATTGCGTCTCATCTCTTATTATTGATAAATAATCTATAAATATTACTGAATCATAAATCTTATTGATTTGTAATCAACAATGATTCGTAGATCTGTGGCTCCCAAACTGTGGAACTCGAGATATTGATGAAGTCGATTAAAAATTTGGGTGGCAATCGAGTTTTTACCCCAAAATTGGAATTCTCTTCGATAAAACATAATATTCGAGCTCAAAATTAGAATTTTACAAAAAAATTCAAAAATTTCAACAAAAAGTCTTATTACTGATGAAAATTTCAGGGAAATTGCGAGAATTTGATAATTTTGATTTGGAATGGAATAATTATCATAACTTGGAGCCGGATATTTTTCAAAATTTGAATAAAAATTATAATGGATATCGAAATTTTGGAAATTCGGGGAAACGAAAATTTTGAAAAACGCCAAGACTTCTGATCTCAAACTTTGCTACTCTGGCTAAAAATATGAAATTTCTGCTAAAAATTATCAAATTTTAAATATTCGAGAGCAAAATTTGAATTTAAAAAAAAAATAGAAAAATTTCAATTCTATAAATTTCGAACAAAGATCTTGTTACTGATAGAAATTTTATGAGAATTCCAAAAATTGGTGATTTTGATTCAAAATGTAGAAAGGTCCTAATCAATAGTTATCATAGCTTGGGGCCAGAGATTTTTCAAAATTTGAATAAAAATAATATTGATGGGTATCAAAATTTTTGAAAATTCCGGGGAACTGAAATTTTGAAAAACCACCAAGACTTCTGATTTTAAATTTCGCTACTCCGGCTTGAAATATGAAAATTCTGCTAAAACTTTTAAAAATAAAAATATTCGAGTCCAAAATTAGAATTTTACAAAAAATTCAAAAATTTTGAATTAATAAATTTCAAAAAAGGTCTTGTTACTGATATAAATTTCAGGAAAATTGCGAAAAATGGCAATTTAGATTTAGAATGCAAAAAGATCTTGATCAATTTTTCAAGATTCATAGCTTAGAGCCACAGATTTTTCAAAATTTGAATAAAAATTATAATGAATATCAAAATTTTGAAATTTCGGGAAAATAAAAATTTTGGAAAACGCCAAGACTTCTGATCCCAAACTTTGCCACTCTGGCTAGAAATATGGAAATTCTGCTTGAAATTATCAAAATTAAAATATTCGAGCGCAAAATTTACAAAAAAAAATCAAAAAAATTCAATTCTATAAATCTCGAACAAAGGTCTTGTTACTGATAGAAATTACAGGAAAATTACAAAAATGTCAATTTTGATTCGAAATGAAGAAAGATCATGATCAATCTCCTGAAAATCATCTCCGTTTGGAGCCAGAGATTTTCCAAAATTTGAATAAAAATCATTGATACCGAAATTTCGAAAATTCGGGGAAACACCAAGACTTCTGATTTGAAACTTCGCTATTTTGGCTAGAAATACGAAAATTTTGCTGAAAATTATCAAAATACCAGAAGCACCCAAAATGCGTGATTTTTCGCTGAGAACTTCGAACAAATTTGAATAAATAATAGAAAATTCTTCAAAAATGGAAATCTCGAATTCAATCTACAAAATGTGAGTAGAATATCTATAAAATTATAGATACAAGAATAGAATCGAATAACAAATGAAGCCTCCGGAAACGCCTTGAATACAGTTGGGGAACCACTGCTTTGAATTAATAAGTATAAAATAATTGGCGCCCCAATGTCAGAATTGCATAAGAACCACGTGTGTATTATTATTATTATTACTAGTTATATGTAATTTTTTTTTTATTAGCTTTTCTCACAATAAAATGCATTTCAATCAAAAAATCATTATCTTCACTGAATAACAATAATAGCGAAATGTCAAATTCGTTATTGGAAATAATGCTTTTCTAATCAGGCATTTTTAAAATGAGTCCCATATTTATCATTAATAGGGACGCAAATTGTTAATAAATTATTTAGTTTAAAGATTTAATTTTGTTTGATTATTTGACTGGCATTTACTTCGAAACACTTGAAGCTTATTAATTTTGCAAAAGCCAAGAATAAATTATATAGAATCATTATAATTGATGATGATTCGGTCGTCATCATCTGGGAGAGAATTCCCGGCGAAGGGGCCATCCTTCGATTGTTGGAGTTTCGAGCATGCATAAAAAATCAACAAAACAATCCATAAATTAATTATTTGATTGTTAATTTAACTTTCAGTTTATGTAATATTTGCAAAGCATTAAACTATTTAATGAGGTTACATCAGTTAGCACATTCAACAAAATCTGTGTAACTAAAAATTTTAACAAATAAAACCCAACTATATATAAATAGGCAAAACTGTCATGTAAATTGCAGTATTTACGAGACGTACGAGTTTATGAATATTGTAAAATGAGCACTCTTTTGGTGAGAAATTGATCGAATTCGGCGCTTTCGAGATTAATAGAACATCAAAAAAATTCCAGATTGTTTGGAGTGTTGTTGTTGTGTCGGTTTTAGCCCGGCCTCAAGCTCCGCCGCCACCGGGACCCCCGAACGCGCCGCTCGCCCATCCGCCGCCACCGCCACCGCCACCAGGACGTCCGGGGGAGCCTCCAGCGCCGGTTCCGATCATCAGCAAAACTGAAGAGATCGGCGTCGACGGGACTTTCAATTTCAGGTGAAAAACTCCAAGTGATTAATTCCTTCGATAATTTTTCTAATGATAGTTTTGAAACGGGCGACGGAATTCGTGTCGAACAAAATGGTTATTTGAAGAAATCATCTGATAGTAAATCAGTTGATCCGAACGCCAGTCCTGATGATCAGCAAAATAACGATATTCAAGTCATACAGGGCAGTTTCTCGTATACGGCTCCAGATGGCCAGAATATCCTCGTCAAGTGAGCTAGAATTGATTTTGTTTGACGAAATTGTGATTGGTTGATTATTTAGGTATGTAGCTGATGAGAACGGTTTTCAACCGCAAGGGGATCACTTGCCGACACCGCCGCCAGCTCCGCCCGGGGCTGCGGCACAACAACCCCAACCCCAACTCCAACAACAACAACAACAACAACAGCAACGTCAAGAAGCGTTCACATCAGCAGCAACAAATGGGGCTGTTACCGATTCGACTGCAACTCCTAATCTGGGATGACAGCATAATTTTGGAAATAACAAAACTATCTTATCAAACAAGTCCAAAAGTGACGTAATTTCTAATAAAATCCTCTTATAAAATCGGTGAAGTTTCATTAATTCCAACTCTATGAAGGTCTTCATCTCGATCTCGATCTCTTGATCTCGATCCGGCTCCCACCCATGATCGATTTCGCTTGAAACTAAGAGCGAAACTTGTCGTTATTATAGAAAATTCTTTGTATTTTAACAAATTTGATTATAATTGAGAAAAACTAAAAAAAATTGAGACTTCCAAAAGTGGAAATTTAAGACTAAATAATAGAAATTTTACTAAATTTTCACCATAATTATCGAAATAAAAGTGACTATTCTACCAATAACAAGAATTTTAATGGTAAATTCGATGAGCAGATTGATAATTTTTGATTTATGAGTAGGAGAATTTATTTTATTCGACTTTTCTTGCTGATTTTAGCTCTTTACCGGCTTTTTGAAAATGCCCGAGATTTTTGGTGGATTCAAACAATGATCAAGCCCTTATGAAACAATTCTACCCTATCCATAACGAATTTCAAATCCATAAATTCAATCAAATGGGCAAAAGGGGCGGAAAAATTCGATCAAAACCATGAAAATTTGCCTATCAATTCGAAAAACTCACTATGGATAAAACAGGAGATATAACGAAAAAGGGGCGAAAATGGCCCAATTTAGGGCCCCAATCGAGTAGTTTCTAAACGGAGCGAATATTACCCAATGATGGTGAATTTATCAAGTGACAAGAATCGAGAGAAAAAACGTGCCCGAATTTCGGAGAAATTCACTTTCACTCAATATCGACCAATAACATCGATTTCAATCTTTTCTCAATAAAATCTCAAAAACAATACATTTTATAATTTGAATAAGTTTTGGCGAATTTTTGATTATCAGAGATCTAGGAAAATGGAGAAAGTTCCACTGACATTAACCCTTGAAAATGATTCGAGTTTCTCTTAATTCTCAATTCTGGAATTAATATAAAATAATGGAATCGTGTCAGAATTTGTTACACTCTAAATATCAATTGCCTAGATAATTACGGTAATTAACGCATAATTTACGGCCTTAATGGATGATAGAAACGAACGAAAAAAATCGAAAGTGAAATTTGACACCCTTTTCTATTTGATCGAATGATCAGCAAATTTTCGGACTTATTCGAATTTCTATTACGCAACTTATTCGAGAAATTCTTTCAAAATCCGTCAACATTTCTCTAAAATTCTAAATTTATCCAGATCATTATTGCATCGAATCAATATGGCATTCAATAGATTGCGCAAATTCCGAAGATGATCTAAATGAAACCAACCCAACAACAACCAGTTTCAGGTTTTTTAATATTCGAAATCTATCACAATGTTTAAGATATTTAAGGTTTAAACTGTTTTAGAATTATTGTGACGTTCTAGAAGAGTGGAACTGTACCAGGAGAGTGAGAGTGTATAAATAGTGATTTCTCTTATCGTCGAAATGGTATATGTGTTATTAGTCTTTTACAAGAAACATCATCATCATCATCATGAAATTTTTGGTGAGTTATATCGCGATTATAACACTAAATTCACCTTTCACTTCAACTTTGACTTTTTCGGGATTTCTAAACTTGCATTACAACCGAGCATTATGTAACGTGGTGTAACCGCTTGGGATGGGCTCGGTAAAGGTTAATCGAGACCCACCCATCAATAAAAACAATGGTATCTCTATTTTAGGCGGTGATTATCGCCACTGTCGGCTTCTGTGCGGCCCAAGGACCCCAATCAAGACGGCAACAACAATACGTCGACGACCAGCAATACCAGCCGAAACAACAAGAACAACAACAACAACAACAACAACAAGACTACCGGCCCAGGACACACGAATCGTCAACATTCATCCCGATCATCCGATTCGACAAAGAACAAGGCAATGATGGCAGCTATAAAGCAGCGTAAGTCCTCAATCACTCAAATTAAAGCGAATTTAACCCCGATTTGCGCAGTTGGGAGACCGGAAATAATATCGTAGCCCAAGAGGAGGGCTTCCTTAAGGATTTGGGTCCGGATCCGGATGCGCCGCAAGGTGAAAATTTGAACGCTCAAGTCCAACAAGGCTCCTACAGTTATACATCGCCTGAAGGACAAATCATCACCGTTAATTATGTGGCCGATGAGAAGGGCTTCCATCCATCTGGGGATCATTTACCAACACCGCCACCAGTTAGTCCGGAAGTACAAAAAGGGCTCGATTTGATCTATGCTGGAATTAGAGCACAAGAAGTATGTGGCCCTTCGATTTGTTTTTTTGCTGTAGAATTAATTTTGTTGTTAATTATTTATAGGAGGCTGCTAAACTGAATCCTCAAGGACAACACAAGGAAATACCGGAAGACTACAATGGACAATATCGTCAACAATAATAAATCAACATAAATTTGAATGCAATAGTTCTGTGATTATTTCACCTTTAAAGATCAAGAATCAACAAATTTAGACTGATTCATTCATTTTTTTGGTCGACCCAAAATCTATCTTCTTGAAGAGAAAAATATTTTATAATCATAAAGAATGTCATTTAATTGTATTTATAGAATTTAGAAGTCTAAATAGAATCTTATGATTTTTTTTGAGAATTATATTATTGTAATTATCCCCAAATCAAAAACGCTAAAAAAGACTATCATCAAGTTAACATTACACGTCACCAAGTTGTCATGGTAACAGGTGACGTGCACCGATCAATATTAAGATTTGACAGTTAGAAACATTTGATCGAGCGATCACTCATTTGTTTTCAAATTAACATAAATTGAGATTATAATTGAATTTCACACTTCCTTATGACTTTTAGAATGAGTCATCCAGTCAACTGGAAGACATTTGACATACGTCACTTTGGCTACTAGATTTTTGAATGTTGTATAAACTAGCTGCGTAGTTTTGACTTGAAACGAGGGATACATCAAAATAACGCAACATGCAACAAGACTGTACGTGGGTGAATATCTTTATCTCTCAATAAATAGAACACGTGAATTTTCGCTAGATTTTGATGGAATTATGGAGTGGGAGTTAACAATGATGTTGACTTATTGTTAGAGAATAAAGATTGAGGAAGACGCGAATTAAGGATAAATAATCAAAGTAAATATTGTAAAAATACTTTCGCAATGTTCTACTAATGGTTGAAGCTTGTTTTTGCTTCCGGAAAGTTCACAATCCAATCATCGACAATCTAATAAAGACATCAATTAAGTAATCTTCTTGGACGGAGTGTTAATTTTCATGTATTTCGGAATTAATTAATGTCACGTCAATTTTCTATCAAGAGAAGAAAATTGTGAAACTGAATTTCGCTATATAGCTAGAAAAATTTATTTTTGGGTGGACATGTTTAAGGGAGTTGGAAACAAAAAATTGATTTCACCCCTAGAGCTTCTAAATGCCTCTAAAATTAAACCTCGGAATCAAATTATTATTTGGAGATATTTCCAACTTTAAGACTGATTCTTGCTCTGAAATGTGAGTTTGGGCATGAATTCCACGACAGGTCCCTTAAAAATTAACAAAATCTCCGGTGTCTGGCTTGAAGTCGGGCATACGACTAGAAGGTCCCGGGTTCGAATCCCGGCCCAGACACTGGATCCATCTATAGTTTTTTTTGTCAAAAAAATTATATAGTAACGCAATAATTATTTTTCTGTGAAACTAGTTTCAAGCTGAATTGAATTCTGTTTCTTTTCGATTAATCTTCATTTTTGAAATCGTTGAATTTTCAAAATCCGTCAAAATCACTCAAATTTGACGTGTTCAATCGCAGATAAACCTCAATGGAAAATTACAATAATCATGTTGAAATTTTAATTACAAGATTGAAATTCAACATTTAATATTTGCGTGAAACCGTCAAAATTAACGATTAGAAAAAAAATAAATCATCGATCATGTTTACCTTAAACGTGATTAAAACAAAAATAATTGCGCAATTCGAATCTTGAAATCAAAGAAAATAAATTTCCATCAAAATTCTTCACAAATGAAACAAGCTCTATTTATGGAACATAGATCAAAACATATTTGACCGAATTTCAATCGATAAAATATTTCAATTTTACGAATTTATTCACCGAAAAGCGACAATCCCTCTTGTGGTCGATGGCATCATCTGAAAATCGTCTTTCTCCAAATAAACCACAACTATTCTGCAATTAATGAAAGAATACATAAAGTAATCGAAAATGAACACTCGTAATCTTTCATAATTGTGTGATTTTGAAACGTTTTCTTCTTTGAAAACCAACAGCGATATTATTATGTTGTAATGCGAAATATAGAAAAGACTTCATGAAAATGACCCAAACTCAATTAACTTTTCGATAATCTCACTATTGTCAATTGTTAATCTAACAAAACTCACAACAAAAGAAAGTTCACTCGAATAAAATTCAATCAATAGAACTTCTATCAACAGCAATAATAATTTTATTATTATCCAACGAAATTTCAATGACCCAAATGAAATGAGCAATAAAGGCCAGCTTTCGTCTTGTTTTAACACATAACCGATGTAATGAAGACGATGTAGATGGAATATCTGTGTCGTAATGTTTGTCGGTAATTAATTACGAGTATTTATTTTTCTAATAGATTTCGGTGATTGACAATTTTGTTTCAAATTCCAATTAATCATCAGAACCTTCGAAATTTCTACAGCGAATCATGAAGTCATTGAATTAATTAGCGCCAGAACAGGGCCGCACTCGCACAATTCGCGGCTTCAGGCGCCACTTTCCCACAATGAAAACAACCAAAATTGGACGTGTTTCCCGTAGTTGGCAGTTTGTGGCTATGATTGTTGCTGAATGCGGTCCTGTAGGGATTCTGCGAAAAGTCCGCCTTTTGTTGCTTGATCCATCATTGAAGTCACTCGATATTATTGACCTATCGGCGCTATTTTTACGTTTGCTATTAGAATTATTATAGTTACCTTTATTTGAATAACGAAGAAAGTTGGAGTCGGCTATTATTTGAATATTTATTAACAATAAATAACAAAAGAGAATCGACAATACGCATGTATCGTCTCGTTTTCAATTGAATGTCAATGGGCTGTCGTCTTCTTGAAACGTCTCTCTGTTTCGTCATATAATTTAAAGTTCATGTGTGTGTTGCATGTAATGATTATTTAATCTTCTAATAATAGTTTTAAGGCTTTAAATATTGCCTTAATAAATTTGAGTAGGGATAAGATCGTCTCCATTATAAATACCGGGAATCATCTGTACAGAATCAGTGACAAAATTCAATTCAAACTAAACAAAATGAAAACGGTAGGTTATCAGTGTTATCATCTAGTGATTGTTGTAAATCAACTATTAGAAGAATAAATTACGGTTATTTTTCCACAGATCATCATCATCGCTGCTTTAGTAGCACTAGTTGCGGCCCAGCAGCCCAACGAGCCTGTTCCAATCGTGAAATACGAAAATGAAGGCGTCAATGCTGACGGCTCCTATCAATGGAGGTACTTTATTATCTTATACCATCAATTATTGTTAGTTTAATGTGAATTTATGGCAGCTTTGAAACTGGTAATGGTATTGTGGCTGATGAGCGCGGTGAATTGAAGAATGCCGGTTCTGAGAACGAAGCCGCCGAAGTCCAAGGCTCGGCCAAATGGACGGCCCCAGATGGTACACCCATCGCTCTACAATATATCGCTAATGAGAACGGCTTCCAGCCGCAAGGCGATCATTTACCAACTCCACCACCGATCCCGCCAGCGATACAAAAGGCTTTGGACTGGTTGGCGGCCCATCCGGATCCGGAAGATGCCAAACAAGGAGCTGCTAGTAATCTACAACCAGTTTATAGTCAACCACAAAGGAGATACTAGGATGTCCATATGGTAAATTGCTTTTCTCTAATTACATATATATATTTTTTTTGGTTGGAATATGTATTGCCATGACTTGTGTAAATAGATGTCTTGTAAATATAAAATTTTATAACGAATTTCGATTTTTATTTGCCAACTTTCGACTAAATTGTGCAAAATCTTTAGTGGTGTTTGTGTTTGGTCTTTGACATCACGAGAAATCGCCGAGTAAACACCTTCTTAGTCCTACTTAAGTAAAAAACTTACTTACTACGAAGGAAACTTCTCATTATAGTCAAATTTGCTCCAAAATCTGAACAGTAATAACAAAATCGAAAACTTTCAACTAAGTGTTTTTATTCAATCAGCAATATACAATTATCGTCAATATACACCGTGTCCGCTGTACGACAACGAGTCTAAATTTATTTACATCTATATAACAATACAATCTATATTTGAGCTATAGAAATACCGGAAATTGATAACAATTTTCAATTTATCCACCATTTATAAGCAAATTTAATCGATTAAAGATTAGATAAAAAAATCACGTTTTGACTTTTTCTACAATTTATGTCGATTTTATGCAAAAAAAAAACTAATTAAATAAGTTTTTTTTATTAGATAGTGATCGGCGTAGGCCTTGTGGAAAACATCTAAATAAATTATTGACAGTCATCAAGTACTTGATTTTTCGTATTGAAATTCCCGTTACTATAGCAACTGTCACCTCGAATTTAATAAAATAGACATTATAGACCTATCTTTGTTTTGAAATCTGAGTAAACGTCAATTTACAGTTAACTTGATGAAGATATATTAATTAATACAATACAGAAATATAATTGTTACCATAGTAACAAAAATGACAGTCAATATGAGTTGGATGTTTCAAGCAAAGCCTACGCTGATCATATTTCATTGATTCTTCTGTATAAAGTAAGATACAAATGGTGGACAACTTAAAATATTGATATCCAGTACTTCCGGTCCAGTGATCGATACTCGAATATAGTTCAAATGGTCCAGTTCTATTTCCGGAATCTCCATTTGGATTATCTTGTGAAACTGTCGAGATATTTGAACCAGTTGTCGTACATCGGACAGCCTGTATTAATTATAGTTCTGTTGTTGTAACGCCCCAATATTGTTGCATTCGATCTAGATCAATCGAATCGGCTAGACCACGTTCATGCATTACAGCAAAATCATATTCTAAATTATAAGGCATTAATCGTTGTAAACTGCCGAAATAAGCGGCATTCGGCCCACCTAAAATCTGTTTCTTATCAAATTTCGAACTAACTCGCGTCAATAACGGATTAAACGAACGTGTACTGCCGAATTGACGCGACAAAAACCTACCACTACCATTAATATTATTATTACTATTATTATTATTATTATTGATGTCGGATAAATGCGGATTACTTCTGGAAATGTGCGGCTTATTCAATTGTAACGGTTTACGCACGTTTTTCGTTAACGTATTCAATTCTTTATCGAACAATAATTGCGTATTTTGCTCCAGCATGTATTCCCAACATTTGAATTGTTCTTCGGACAAGCCCGAATCGGAGTCATTTTGATTGTTGCGATCTTCATCACAACGTTTGGCCCTTAGTGCTTTGGCCACTCCACGGTAACTTCGGCGTTCGGAGCCGGCTGATTTGCCACTATCGAAAATCGACGGCGTCATCGAACGTATCGATCGAATATCATTATTATTACTATTATTATTATTATTGTTATGTTTATTTAATTGACTTATAAATTGTTTGGCTGATGAATTACAATCACTACAAGCATGCTCACTTTGGCCACTCGGCGATGATCGATCATCATTGATCAATAATGGCGGAGGCGGCGGGATTTTATCGAAATTCGTATCGTTTAAATCATCACAACAGCAACATTGACAGCCATCATTATCGTTATTGGTCCGTTGACAGTTCATTTCTTGTGAATATTTATTTTTACGTATCGTATGTCGTAGTTCTCTCATCAATAAATCAACGTCATTTGTACGGATCAGATTGAATTTGACAACGATTATACTTAAATTCTCTTCAGCACCGTAACTTTGGGCCAAATCCTGTAGACGTTTGGCCGCTAAAATGACGTTACGTATCAAACTGACTTCTTTGATCGCATTTTCCGGACTGATAACGTCCCATAAATTACGATTAGCGATTATCATAAATTCATCTTGTTCATCTAGATAAATATCGGTACATTCCGGATCTGGTATCATCAATTGTAATTGTGGATTGGTGCGGATTTGTTTGCGTTGTCGTTGGGGTAGTAGACGGACAGGACCGGCGGCACGGCCCAAAACAATTTTAATATCGCCAACACTGGCGATTTTCATCAGGAACTTTTTCGTTGGATTACAAAACGAATAGTCTTGTTTCGTTTTGATGATGTGGCAGATGATCGCATTCAAGCCTTGTTTCTGGCCTTTATCCTTCAGTTCCCGATGGGCGGCCAATAGGGTGTATTTCATGTATTCGGTGGCGGTTTCTTTGACGGTGCGCTCCTCCAACAGGATCCTAGGCACGACTTTATCGACCCCAATCGGGATATTGTGGTTGGTCTCCCCATCGAACATGCCGAATAGGCCTTCAACGTTACAAAAGGCCGGCAGACGGATCTGTGCGATGTACAATTTCTGTTTCGATCCGGACGTTTCCGAAAAACCGACCATCCAATTGGTTTCGGTTTGATCGCTCTCGCAGAATGGCGATGGGTTCAATGGTAAAGTCGTGCGATTCTTCCCGCTGACATCAACCAAGCTCATGGGTCTTTGGGTACGGTACGTGTTGAATTGTTGCGAATCGACGTGTAGTTTATCGTTGCATGATAAATCCAAAAATTTCAAATTTGGCGGTATTAATGACGTCAAATCGATGCGATCTAATTGATTGTGGGCCAAATCTAAGACGCGTAACGATGTCAAATTCGACAATTTCGGTATGTTGTACAATAAATTCGAGTGTACTCTCAATACTGTTAGATGTTTCAAATTGGCGATTTGTTCCGGTAATTTCTCTAATTTATTGCCGGAAAATACGATTTCTTCGATGTCCGGCCAAAAATAAGCGCAATCTTTCGGCAAAAACGTGAAGCAATTATAAGCAGCATGGAAGATTTTCAAATTTTTCAAATACGGCGCGATTTTCTCCAATGATCGATCAATCAAACAATTAGCAGTTAGAAATAATTTTTCCAAATGCAGTTTCTCCTCCGGTTGTGGTAAATCACATAGACGATTATTTGATAGATTCAAAACACGCAAATTTCGTACGTATTTGAATAGATTTTCTGGTAAATTTGATAAGCTGTTATTTTGTAGAAATAATTCTTGTATTGGTAAGCGTCGTTGTATAACCGGTAATTGTTGTAATTGATTATAGGCAATTTGTAGAGTTTGGAAAAATGGCATTTCGTTACAAAATAAATGTTCAGGTAATGATGTTATACGATTATTGGTTGCGAATAATGAACGTAATTCACTACAACCGGACAGCCAATTTGGTAGATTCTCCATATTATTGTAACAGATATCGAAGTGTTTTAATGATAATGGTGGATGCTGAATTTCGAGATTCTTCAATCCTGCAATCAATAAAACGATTAATTATAGTTTATTCCATTAGAGAAGGCTGACTGAGAAAGAAGTGACACGAGCATCACAGTAGACATGGCGAAATTTTTTTCACGCTTATTTTTAGGTTATATGTCAAATTGTTTGAGTTTTGTTTCTCAAATGAGTCTCAGTTATTGTTTTTTTGGCGCGAAATTTTCAAAATCGGTCCACTTATTAGTGAAACTAACTGTACTGTGTGTATCACTTCTTTTCTAGTTTGTCTTATGATGAGAGAATGAGCGACGATTAGGGGGCCTCAAACAAAAGTGGTTCTATGAGCTAATTATGAGGGCAACTGAGCGATCAAGATTTGCGTGGTGATGAGGACAATATCTGAATAGGCTCCTTATCGCCGATCATATTTCTATGAATAGTCCATTAAAATTGAGAACTCACTATTATTTCCTGCTATAATCGAGATGAGATTTTTACCAT
>JAZBGZ010000093.1:44440-58790 GCA_037414795.1 Stenodera caucasica | reverse complement strand
TTTCCAAATTATAAACAAATTAATCGATTTTTGCATCTAATTACTTGTCGTTAGGTCAATGTTATGAGGTTAAATTATTAGGAAATTGATCGAATTATGTATTTTACACGTGCAATATTATATTTTTTATTTAAATTATTTATTTATTTTTGTTTAATAATTATAATTTTTTGAAAAATGCGCTAATTTTAGGGGATTTGTTTATTTCTAGTGTTTCTTGAATTTAAATTGCAATTGTTAATGTCAAGGCCAATGCGTTCAAATACTTTTATGAATTTCATCCGCTAGTTGACTTGAATTTCAATTAATTGAATTACTTTATTGACTGGTAATACAATAATAATAACAACAATAATAATAAAATAATGATAAAAATAATACTTACAGTTCCTCAATTGGGGAATGTTTCTTTTCGGACAGTTTGCTAATTTTGTGAAAATACCGGCCATTTTTATAACCTTAATTTTGTGCTAATAATATTTTTCCAATAATTAACTAATTATAACTAGAACAACGTGAACAAATACATAAAAATAGTAAAATTTGAGTGAAATTAGTGATTTCTGGTTCGTTGTTGGTCGAGATGTGTCTGTTTTTTGTTTGGAGACGGCACTATTATATTGTGGCTGTTTTGGGAATGATGCCGGTTTGGTTGGCAATCCACCGTTTACACAAAACCAAGTATAAAATAATAATTTGAAAATAAAAGCGGGCTATTCATTCATTCAAATAATTAACAAATAAAAGATAATATATTTTTTTTAATTGTTGATAATGTGGGCGTTAGTAATTATCTAGTGGCTACGTGACAACAACTGTTTTAGTGTTTTGTTATTACTATATAGATTGGGTGGAGTGTACGGTGTAAACGTATTTAATGCAATAAATTGGGAAGAGATAGCGATAGAGGCTTTCATGTGGTTGTTGAGAGCTTTCCAGTATTTTGCATTGTGTTTCAATAACTGTGTTGTGTAGTTGGATTCGGCTTTTTCGCAAAAAAATAATTAATAATTATTGGTTAATTTAGAACAATTCATCAATCAAATAGCAACAATAATAATTTTTTGCGATAGGTAAGTTCAGTTTATTTTTTCTATTCTCCCTCTCCCTTAATTTAGTTCGTTCACACATGGATCATTATCCTAGAATTATTATTATTGTTTATTTTCGTTTATTATCAATCTAGATGATGACGATGATAATAATAATAGACACTAGCTCCAGTTATTCAGGTATTAGAAAGTGGTTGTGATCTAATTTAAGTACAATTTTACCGGTATCTGGGTCGTTAATAATGTAATTATTCGAAACAATTTCAGTACATATGCAGTTGAAGTTTTTTTTTTCAATTAAAATAATGAGATAAATGAATAATTCATTATTTTTTTCCATTATTATGTTTTCTCCAAATTGAATTAATCGGTTGTCGAACTTGATTCGGAATTGTTAATAAGCGGTTTGTTTTGATAAATTTCTTGCAGCTTCTTCTGTTTTTTTTTGGATAGGTTTATTGAACTCTGTTAGTCTGCAGACTTGATATCAATAAATTCAAATCGAAAATTGAACCTGGAGTTGATTGGAGATAAGTTTGTTTATTTTTAAAATATAGAATCGGACTTTCAGGTAGTGAATAATACGAAGAAAAAAAAAATAGTTTCTACTCTATTGTTGTTTTTCTTGTGTGCCAAATTTGGAATGTTTTATACCTGTACTTGGAGGGTTATTTACCGTTAAGTTTCTCTTTTGTATGGTGAGTTTCTCAAATTTCGAAAATATATAATAAATATATACCCATCGAGCCCTTTCTCAACCGAAAGATATCTTGTTTTTTTGTATATGAATCAAAACCAATATGTCAATCATTCAACAAAAATAGGGTTATCAGCACCCTTAAACTTTGGTCTATTTTATTTGTATACGTGGATGGTCGGATTTAGTAGTAGAATCGTTCAAATAGGGGCGAATTTCATTGAAAATTGGACCTTTTCCTAGTTTTGCGAATGAATTATTTCTGGGAAATCAGTAGAGATCTTCATTTGTGTTGCTTTTCCCATTAAAATTTTCCTAATTGTTTTTAATCAAAAAAAAAATAGATTTTAATGTCGTTTTGTTTCAGATATGCCTTGATTTGTTGACAAAGTGGGGTGAAATTTTCTAGAATGATATTTTGAGGGCATTTGCCAATCTTTGAATACGAATTTCACTTTTTTCGATTGAATACAAATTCGAAATCATATGAAATTGAAGTGGCTGGAATTATACCTATGATTCAAAATTAGATTACGAAAATTGCCAAATTTGATAACAAAAAGTCTGGAATTATCATCAAAACAAATCTAGTGTCAATGAACACCAATTGAATAAAAATATGTTTTTCAGTATACAGTATTATAAGCGGAAATAATCATTTGTTATTTCCCCATTAATTATAATATAATAAATAGATTTTGCTTCCGTGCCAAATCTAGAGGAGAAGCTTTGTGTTCGTTTCTGAGAGCTGAAAAATGTCTGGTTTCAAAATATCTCAAAATTCCTGAAAATTATGTAATTTTTCTATAAAGCATCAAATTTCGCACCGAAAAGGTCACCCCACAAGTTTAATTGTGAATTCATTCTCACAAACTTACTATTAATACCATATCTACAGTATTATAAATTATGATATTTCTTATTATTATTTTTAAAAATATATCTTAGATTTTGACCTTTCGCGCGACATAGGTCAATTTTATCATTGTAAATAATCGTCGAAAAAGAAAAATAATATTTTATTATTTAGAAACAAAGTGACATTAGAGCAAAATCAATTGCTATTATTGCGTTAACAATTTTCATAATTCCAATTGAAGGTAATAATTAACACTTTCTATTATTAGCTTTTTTTACTGTTCGATCGAGCGAGAGATTTATTCGAGTTTCAAGTGAATGCCGCAATTTATTGAGAATTTTCCTAGGCCTGGTTTCCATAATCTCAGCTGTAAAAATAAATATAGCGGATTATTCGTAATATCAATTTTGTTTTATTTCCATGAAACACATCAACTGGGATGTGCGTCATTTTCCGAAACCATATCAAAATACAATATTTTTAAATTCATCAGTAATTTTTTCTCATTTAATTTCTAATTCAAATTGTATCTGATTGTGAGACGATTGTTTTATTTTTTCGGAATTCATCCTTGACGGTTGCTTTTGATAATTAAGCGTATTTGGAAAATTTACGACTTTATTAAAAGATCCTTATCATTATAAGTACTATTGAAATTAGCGATAAGCATTTATTTAAATATTTGAAAATTTTCTTATATTTATTGTAACTTTTCAGGATATGTTGTGAAGAAACATTAAAATGACTATCAACCAAATTTTACTCAACAATATCGAAAAGAAATTAAGTCGAATTTCCAACTACCATACACAAGGTTTGAAGCTGAAACGATATAAATCTGTGAAAATTGGAAATTTACGAAAATTCGCAACACAAACTATACGTTTCAAAGATGTCCAAGGTGTACCATACGAGAAATTGTCAATAGGAGTGCCTAAAGAGATTTGGAAAAGCGAAAAAAGGTTGATTAAAATTTATTTTATTGAAATTTTATTTAATTGATTTATTTTCGGAATTATAGAGTCGCTCTAACGCCTACTGTAACCCAGATTTTGATGAAGAAAGGCTTTACTGTAAATATTGAAGAAAATGCAGGAATCGGTGCTAAATTTCGTAACGAAGACTATGAGAAATATGGTGGGAAAATCGTCAATACATCAACAGCATTTCAATCCGATATTATTCTGAAAGTTCGACAGCCTTTAGAAAACGAAATTGAAAATTTCCACGAAAACACAACATTAATTTCATTTCTATATCCGGCACAAAATAAACCTCTAGTTGATAAGCTCGCCGAAAAGAAAATCAACGCTTTTGGTAAATCTTCGAAAATTCCCTCATCAAATCACTAAAATTTGTTTTCCAGCAATGGATTGTATTCCGCGCATCTCTCGAGCCCAAGTTTTCGACGCTTTAAGTTCAATGGCTAACGTTTCCGGTTATCGGGCCGTAATAGAAGCCGCTAATCATTTCCCACGTTTCTTCTCAGGTTGGTTTTCGCCAAATAAAATACGACATTATTAATCAATCTAGTCTGGGTTCAGGTCAAATTACCGCTGCTGGAAAAGTACCGCCGGCCAAAATTTTGGTGATCGGCGGTGGAGTTGCCGGATTGGCGGCCATCGGCCAGGCTAGAAGTATGGGAGCGATTGTTAGAGCCTTCGATACTAGGTCCGTTGTGAAAGAGCAAGTTGAATCAATGGGGGCGGAATTTCTAACAATCGATATTGATGTACGTAATTTGATGATGGATCGAATTGAAGCTGATCGATTTGATTTTAGGAAGAAGGAGGTGCTGCTGGTGGCTACAGTAAAGAAATGTCTCAAGAATTTATCGATGCTGAACATGAACTATTCGCGAAACAGTGCAAAGATGTCGATATTATCATCTCGACTGCTTTAATTCCGGGCAAAAAGGCGCCAGTATTGATTTTGAAGGTTGCTAATATTGTAGAATTTCCTTCAATTTTATTAATGACGAAAATTTCAGGATCATGTTTTATCGATGAAGCCTGGTAGCGTTATTGTTGATCTTGCTGCTGAAAACGGTGGTAATATTGAAACAACCAAACCTGGAGAAATTTATGTTTTCAATGATGTCACTCATATTGGTTTAATGGACCTTTCCAGTCGATTACCAACTCAAAGTTCTACTCTATATGCCAATAATGTATCGAAATTTCTACTTTCAATGGGTCAGTACCAAAAATACTTTTCTTTGGCCGAAATTATTAATTTTTTCTTCGAAAATTAGGTGATAAGAATCAATTTTTCATCAACTTATCGGATGATGTAGTCCGCGGTAGTATTGTTTTGGAAAAGGGTAAATGTTTATGGCCACCACCAGCTTCAATAGGTCCACCTCCAACACCCCCAGTCAAAAAACCGGACGTTGCGAAACAAATAACAGAACAGAAAAATCCTTTAATGGCAACTGTACAAACTTCATTAGTATGCACTGCTGGTAAATACGAAAATTGGTTTTTCTTCCCATAATTTTCAAAATGATTTGTCTTTTGTTGTAGGAGTTGGTTCGATTTTAGGTCTCGGTGCCATATCCCCAAATCCAGCATTCACAACAATGCTAACAACATTCGGTTTATCCGGAATTGTTGGATATCATACTGTATGGGGAGTAACACCTGCTTTACATTCTCCTCTTATGTCCGTAACAAATGCTATTTCAGGTATTACAGCAGTTGGTGGTTTACTTCTAATGGGAGGTGGTTATTTTCCTTCAAATTCTGTTGAAGTATTTATTTTATAAATTTCGTCTATATAATCAATTTGTAAAATTGTTCAAATTTTAGGCTTTAGCTGCAACAGCGGCTTTGATATCTTTTATAAATGTTTTTGGAGGATTTTTGGTCACTAGACGCATGCTGGACATGTTCAAACGGTAATTTTAGAAAAATTAACAATTGCCGAATAATCGATGTTCGTTTGTTCTAGACCTGGAGATCCGCCAGAATATAATGGTTTGTACGGAATTCCTGCTGTCGCATTTCTTGGCGCCTATGCTTTGGCCGCTAGTCAAGGTCTACCGGAAATCCATCAAGCCGCATATTTAGCATCATCTTTATGCTGTGTGGGAGCTTTAGCTGGTCTTAGTTCCCAAAAAACATCTCGATTAGGAAATAATTTAGGAATAGTAATTTAAATATTCCTCATAAATTAATCCTGATGAAAATTAAATTGTATTTTTGATACGTTTAGATTGGTGTTTCTGGAGGTATTGCTGCTACTTTAGGCCAAATGGCGCCTAGTGTTGAAGTTTTAACACAAATGGTAGCTTGTGTTGTTGCCGGAGGCGGTTTAGGCACACTTATTGCGAAAAAAATCCAAATTACCGATTTACCACAACTAGTTGCCGGATTCCATAGGTAAAATCAACGAAATAATTCCAAAATAATTGAATAATCAATTTGCTTTTCTTCTGGAATAGTCTTGTAGGTTTAGCGGCTGTATTAACATGTACAGCAACATTCCTTCATGATTTTCCAAGTTTTGCTACCGATCCAGCGGCAAATGTGATCAAGAGTGCCTTATTTTTGGGTACTTATATCGGTGGTGTTACATTTAGTGGCTCACTGATAGCTTATGGGAAATTACAAGGGATTTTAAAATCAAATCCATTACTATTACCTGGACGACATGCCTTAAATTCGGCGTTACTTTTAGCTAATATTGGAGCCGGTGCTTATCTGTTCTATGCCCCTAGTTTAATTGGCGGCTTAAGTGCTTTGGGTACCACAGCAGCTTTATCCACAGCAATGGGCGTTACTTTAACATCGGCTATTGGAGGTGCCGATATGCCTGTCGTTATTACAGTTTTGAATAGCTATTCCGGTTGGGCCTTATGCGCTGAAGGTTTTATGTTGAATAATAATTTGATGACGATTGTTGGAGCTTTGATTGGCTCATCTGGCGCCATTCTATCCTATATTATGTGCAAGGTGATTTTTCTCCACAATTCCACCAATTTCTCAACTAAAATATTTGATTTTCTAGGCAATGAATCGATCTCTCCCGAATGTAATTTTAGGCGGTTTCGGAACCTCGAGTACCGGCTCAGGAAAACCAATGGAAATCACCGGTACACATAGCGAAATTAAAATAGATGGCGCTATTGATGCTATACGTAATGCCCGCAATATTATCATAGTACCCGGTTATGGTTTATGTGTGGCTAAAGCCCAATATCCGATCGCTGAAATGGTGGATATTTTGAAGAAACACGGCAAAAACGTCCGTTTCGCTATCCATCCAGTCGCTGGCCGTATGCCAGGCCAATTGAACGTATTATTAGCTGAAGCCGGTGTACCGTACGATGATGTTTTGGAAATGGATGAAATCAACGATGAATTCCCTGAAACTGATCTAGTTTTGGTTATTGGTGCAAATGATACAGTCAATAGTGCAGCTGTCGATGATCCGAATTCACCAATTGCCGGAATGCCGGTACTGAACGTATGGAAAGCTGAACATGTTATCGTTATGAAACGTTCATTAGGCGTTGGTTATGCTGCTGTTGATAATCCAGTTTTTTACAAACCAAATACGTCAATGTTATTAGGGGATGCTAAGAAAACTTGCGAACAATTACTAGCTAAAGTCTTAACTGCGGAATAATTCCTCAATATCGATATATATTTTGTACTCGTTTTTTGTTCGATTATTTTATAATTTTCCATTATTTTGGGAGAAGTCAAGTCTGATGCTTCTTTGTATTATTTTGGTGTAACTCAGGAGAAAATGTATAAACTACATTTTTTTTCGCTTGCAAGTAACTGAGCTTGAGTATTTTCTAATTGTGAAATTAGTCCAATTAAAAAACAAATATTTTTACATAACGTAACAATGTAGGTAATTTTAAGAATAATAAATAACTTTTATTTCAATTCACTTAAGTTACATTATTTGCATCAAATCGATCATGAATCTGCCCGAATTTCTGTTGAAAGTGCTGAAAATTTTGTTGATTTGAAATTTGAAAAAATTATAGGCAAATCTACCTCTCTGGCGATGGTTCGCAAATTTTTCGCCATCCCAGCTCCAGTATTGTCCACCATTTTTGTGAATATGCTACTCGAGTTTAGCAACAAATTATGCGGATGATCGAATTCTAAGGCTTTGCCGGCTTCCATCACCAACACCTAAATTTCGACAAAATTAAAACTAATTGTTTTTCAATCAGGACAAATTGAGGATCATTACTCGATCTGAATCCATAATTGTATGTAATCGATGTGCAATTGTTAAAACTGTACAATCAGCGAATTTCGTACGGATAATCGATTGTATAAATTGATCAGTTTGTGGATCAATATTCGCTGTAGCCTCATCCAATACCAAAATGATATTATTACGTAATATGGCACGTGCCAAACAAATTAATTGTCTTTCTCCAACACTAATATTGATACCACCTTCAGATACATAAGAATCCAAGCAGGCTATACCTTCCGTTACTGCTAAATGAATTTTACCAACAATTAAAGCATCCATCAATTCATCATCGTTATGCTCGTGAAATGGGTCTAAATTATAACGCATTGTACCGGAAAATAGTACCGGTTCTTGTGGTATTATCGAGATTTTCTTACGTAAATCATTCAAATTGATCGTTTTCGTATCAATATCATCAATCAATACCTGCCCATTGTAATCTTCTAATCGAAATAAACTGGAAATTAGCGACGATTTTCCGGCACCAGTTCGTCCAACAATTCCAATCTAAAACAAATAACTACATAATTGAAATCGGTTGAATTATTGGAAAATTCACTTTTTCTCTGGGATGAATAAGGAATGATACATTTTTCAAAACTGGCGGCCTGCCTGGATAATAACTCATAGTGACTCTTCTAAACTCGATTTTACCATTCGACGGCCATGAAGGCGGTGCTCTTTCTTCAATCAACTGGGAAAAAACAGTTGTAGAATTCGAATTATAATTTTTTTTATTTTCTAGAGAATGATTTACCGGTTCGTGTGGAAGCATCCCGAATTCTACAACACGTTCAACTGCCGTCATTTGATTTTGTAATTCAGCTGATTGTTTCAAGCCCCATTGGAGTAAGCCGCTCAAACCGATACATTGAGTTATTATCATACCCAGATCACTGCTAGTTGCTGGGCCTAGAAAATATCGAAATTATGGTAAATTCAAAATAATTGGATCCATCTTCAAAATAACGGATTGAAAAGACACTTCCATCAAGTAACTCCTTAAATCGTG
The DNA here is from genome assembly GCA_037414795.1 of Stenodera caucasica. Taxonomy (NCBI): domain Eukaryota; kingdom Metazoa; phylum Arthropoda; class Insecta; order Coleoptera; family Meloidae; genus Stenodera; species Stenodera caucasica. The sequence goes on along the minus strand of JAZBGZ010000093.1, from coordinate 49,941 downwards.
AGTTTCGTCAAGGAACCTAGAAGAACTATCTCTATTAGGTACTACCTTAAAGGAGGAAGAAATGAAGATATAGAAGAATTTAGGGAAATGAAGAGCGAGAAAGACGAACAATGGAGGATTCTCAGGATCAGGAGCAAAAAACATAGTTTGGTTGCTTTTTATTCCGTTATTTCGATATCTGATCAATTTTCTAACCATAAAATGTGAAGCTAAATGCAGCACAAGCAATATAAATTATACAAATGAGATCATCCCATAAACTTAGAGCTCTAGATGTTGATATTAACATAAATGCAGCACTTGAATTTATATCAATACATCTATCAAATTCATTTGTTAATTCAAGTTCAGCTCCATTACACCGTATCGTTGGTAAGCCTTGAAGGGTTGCAGCCACATGCGACACAATAGGACCCCTAGCTTTTATCAAAAAAAAAAACAAAAACAAAATATATTAGAAAATATACATATAAGTATAATAGAATCATACTTAAGTTGTCTAATCGTTTTAAGCCCAAACTAGTGCGTAGATAACAACTTCTCATTTGATAAAACAATATACTGATTATAATTGTTGGTATTAATAAATAATAATCAGCTAAACCAACAATCACAGCTGTACCAAGTAAATTTAATATTGATTGAAAAGCATCCATCATAGCAGTTGGTACATAATCATCCATCATACCCAAATCTTTCGAAAATTGATTCAATAATGTCCCAGTTGAATTTATATGGAAAACATTCATTGGTGATCTTATCAAACTATCAATCATACGAGCATGTAATTTAATCGAAGCTCTCATACATATTGTATAGAATAACCATGATCGAAATGTTGCAACAATTGCAGTTGTTATTATAAATATTGTATAAACCGATAAATAATAATCACCATTATCTATTGATTGATTCCCTTTAATTTGATAGGAAGACCTAAAATAATTTCTCCAATCTATAATTCTAATTGTATGTTACTTCGTGAATGATCATTGAGGGGCTGAATATCACTAAAACTGCTATTATTTTGAAAATCGCGCCCAAGTTACTAATAATGTGATAGATGTTTTTCATAGCCAACCATTCTCCACTATTTGACATTGTTATTATTTAGATTATTGATTCGTGAATATTTTTTAAGAATTTTTGTTTTAGGAGTCACCAAATTCAGAAAAAAGAATACTTAATTTCCAATTTATGACATTTCAATAATTATAAACGTCAAATATTGGAAGACATAATTGATTATGGAAATCTTAACCTCACTATTATAATTAGGTTAGGCGAATTTCAAAGGTAGACTTATCTATTGAGAAGGGCTTATTTATTCGTGTTTGAGTCCCTTATGATCATCTTCTTGGTAGAGTTAATGATACGAACCATTGGGCGAGCGTGTAGTCGGCTCCAGTGGCGCAAAATTGAGCCCCAATAAATAGAATAAATGCAAAACCAAGTACAAACCAATTACCACCGGCTTTGAAAAATCCAGAATAAACACCTTTTCTCAAAGCACGTTTCGTACCAACATGCATAAAATTTCTTAATGCAAATCGTTCAGTTTCTTTACTAATTGAACCTAATTCTATACTACTAGCAAATGATAATTGTCCAAAGATTACTTCAATTTTAGTTTTTTCCGCTTCAACATTTTCTGCTGATACATCCGGTTGGAAGAAATTGGCAAAATCCAAACCGCTTTGTTTCAATTGATTGTAAGTACCTTGAATTTGTATATAACCATCATCCATTATGATGATTTGATCCACAAATTGTAAATATTGTAATTGATGCGTTACTAATATGACAATTTTATCAGATAGATGCCGTTTAATACAAATATCGAATAAATGTTTACTAACTTTTGTATCAACAGCTGATAATGGATCATCTAATAAATAGATATCGGCTTGTTTGTAAATACAACGGGCTAAATTTATTCTAGCCCTTTGGCCACCGCTTAATTCTAGCCCACGATCACCGATAATCGTGTGATCACCATATGGTAATAATTGAAAATCACGCGATAACGCACAAACTCTAACAACAGTTTGATAACGTATCCGTTCGAATTGATGACCAAATAATATATTTTGTCGTACAGTACCAGCAAATAACCATGGTTCTTGTGATGCATACGATATTATACCATAAATTTCGACTTTACCTTTAAACGGTTGCAATTCACCCAATATCAAATTCAATAATGAACTTTTACCGCTACCAACATGGCCAATAATCGCTATTAAATCACTCGATTTCACTTTTATATTGATATTATGCAAACATACTTCATTTTTAAATTTTGCTGATACATCACTGATTGATATCATTGCTTTATTATCGAACAATTTATCTTCATCATTGTCCAATAAATCACGCGATGATGAAGTACTAGGAAATTGGTGAAATGGCCGTGGATCACCGATCACAGTCTCTTCAAACATCAATAAGTATTTGATTCGGGCCAAAGTTACTTGCAATTCTGCTATCTTGAATTTTATGGAAGAAAAATTGGATTAATTTATGAATTTAGTCTATTCAGAAACGGGGTATTAATCAAATTTCATTGATTCTCTCTAATTTGATCCCGAGATAAAAAAAAATTAGTCTCGCAGTCTCTCAGAGTCTCTGAGCATCTACCGAGTCGCTATCTCATCCTTTTTAGAGACTCAATTTCTCATTTGGAGTTTCTCAATAAATATCGGAGTCTCCCCGCATCTCTCAATAAATATCATAGTTTCTCTTGCGTCTCTCTTAACCCACAAGAGTCTCCAAATGAGAGATTTGAGTCTCTAAAAATCTGAGTGACGTCTTTTGAGAAGCTCAGAGACTTAAAATTTTTATCTTGGGATAAAATAGAGAATTGAGCCTGTGAAGGTCTTGATCTCTAATGATATCTACGTTTTCGATAGAGATCGAGATATTATTCATCAAGCAAACAAGAGCGAATCAATTAATGATGAGAGCCCCCATTTTTGAATAAAATCCAAAGTCCCGGTCCACATCCAGCGCGCGCAAGACATTTGTGACCTTCATCACAGTCTGCGCGTTTTTCACGATGTGAACTGAGCTTAAGAAAATTGTTTATACATGCGAAATGCCTAAAGGTAGCTGTGTCGTCATTGTTTGGCGTATAATTTGGTAGAAAGCGATCAAAACGAAGACTTGTTCCGGTGTCAAAGTGGCTCCAAATAGGATTTGCGTCCATGTCGTTAGAAATACCGAGCCTCTAGTTGTGAACATGACAAAGGCCATCATTAGGCCGCGAATTAATCCGGCCTTTCTTAATAGTTTAATTTCATCGTGCCGTTGTTGTTCTAATAATTTAGCAAACGGAATTTCCCAACCGTACATTTTTATAACTTGGATACCTTTAATGACTTCATTAACTTGACGGATCCGTTCGTCGGTACGTACCGACGCTTTTGTCCGTAGACGTGAGGTTCTAAAACCAAACCAGACTATAATAAAGGAATTCGATCGTTAAAATATTCGAATCGTTATTAATTTGTGTACAAACCTTGGACTATTGTGAAAAATAGAAGTACAGAAATGCCGATAATGGCTGAAACTCCAGTTAATAGGTACATAAAATATAAACAAATGAACATTTGTAATGGCGCCAACCATAAATAATGGACTAGAGCGAAAGCTTGATCGAAATGATTGATATCGTTCGATATCAAATTGATAACAACACCGGATGCTTTATCGGACATTGCGGCTAAATTAGTTCGAAGTATCTGCATTATTTACGAAATTCAGTAACTTATTTTTGTAAAAAAATCGAAAAATTATACTTTCCGATAGATTAATGAAGTGAAAGCGATTCTCATTTTCATACCTAAATGAAGAAGTCCCATTATACAGGGATGGTAAATTAAAACGTTGAGAAAACTACAAAATGTTACAGCGAACGCAAAAAAATAAACTTCACCCAATTGAATTGGACTTTGATTCGGCTTAAAGTACGAAAATACCCTCCACATATACATAGGTGAAGTTATCGATCTTCAATTGATAATCAATGAATTTATTTCAAATAAAAATAGCGATAATCTTACGAATTTGTGTTCTGTTGGTAATCTTGCTCGAAATATCTCAGGAGTAAGCCTAGAAAAAATGGCTGAAACAGCCTTATACCGATCTCCATCAATGTCAATATAACAGCGAAAAATAATATTTCGGTATGAAAACATTTGAATAAAACAATAAACAAACTGGGTCTGCGCTTCCGTAGTTTACTGCGATAGACTTCTTTGGTCCAGTATTTCGCCAATCTTTTACCAAGAAATTTCGAACGGTGCTCATCAAGTGGTTGGGTCAAATCAGTTTCGTTCAAACCGCGCTTATAGCCGATCCGATACAAACGGATCGTATACCAAAATGTGAATATCGATAGCCAATTGGCATTCTTTTGGATATTCTCATCGAGGTCTTCTTCATCGATTGTTCTCATTTATTTTCCAATTGCCAACGGTGACAATTCGTAGCGAAGCGATGATTTTTTCGAATCTGTCAAATTATCGGAAAACTGTCAATTTTGAAATGATTACAGCCTATTCAAATATGTTCATCAGATGATTTTCAAGAACTCATAAATATATCAGCTGTTCACTGTTCGATATTGAATTGAGAAGAAATTTTCTAGAGATTGATAACATCTGAATCACATCACGACTCAAATTTCCGAAATTTTGATGAAAACTGTTAGAACTTTGGAGTTTATTGAAAAAATTATGATAGAAGGATTTAGAAACAATGGAGTTAATTATCAGAATTTTGTCAAATAAGACTTTTTCGCTAGTCACCATTTTTCTGTTTATTGGAACACATGTACTCATCTCAGATAAAGTCAATTAATTGTAATATTGAAAATGATGGGTAGCGAAAAAGTATTGTGTTCCTCAGAAACTACCGAAAAAGTATAATGTTGCTTAGCAACGGCAGTAAAAGTATCGTGTTCCTTAGCAACGGGAGTGAATAATGTTTCATCTTGAATTTCGACAAGGTCATTCAGATTTATTGGCGTTTCAGTTTCATTTTTGTTTAAAATTTTCGAATATTTCTTGCGTATACAGCGACCACAGCCCGACTCGAAAAAAGGCCTTCAAATATTTCAAAAATTCCTCCCATTGCATCATTGTTTAATTTGTGAGATAAATCACTGAATTATTCGATAAATATTGCTATTTATATCATTTTCGAGCTCATTATTTTTAAATTCATAGTTAATCTGCAAAAAATCACGTGTTTTCTAGAAAATACAATTATATTTTGTTTATTTGACTTATTTTTGAACACATCACTATGATTATAGATAACAGTTGAAGGTTGTTGGATTTTGTTTTTACCATCAGTAAATATTGACATTCAAGTTATTGTCCAATAATTATTAGGCTTTGACTGATCATAATTAAGTCGTTCAATTATTAATTTTGATAAGTTGGAATTGGAGATTTCACGATCGAATTGAAGTTTGACTTATATCTCAAAGATTG